>PVJN01036136.1:0-21679 GCA_004026805.1 Lasiurus borealis | reverse complement strand
GTCCTCACCCTCCTCCTTTTGGGCCTCGTTTGCAGCCCTGGACCCCGACCCCACTCCGCTCTGCGCCGAGCCACCGGCCTGAGGCTGCGGGCAGCGGTGCCAGCGGCCCAGCCCCGCGCCGCCCTCTCCAGGAGCCAGGGCTGTGCGTGTGGGGGGCGTGCGTCCGTTCAGGGGGGACTCAGAGGTGGGGGCGCTGCCCAGGTGGAGGCCCCCTGGGGCAGGGAGGTCCCTGCCGTGGAAAGCGCGGCTCTGGGACCCGGCTGGCGCCCGGCTGGCTGCAGGGGCGACCTTTTTTTGCCTGGAGCTCTGCTCCCTCGGGGTCCCGGCGGCGGCGGCCCTGCTGCGCGGGGGAGGGGCGCGGAGGCTCACGGCACCGCCCTCTGTCCCCTCCCCACCCCTGCAGGGAGCGGCAGGAGCAGCTGATGGGATACCGTAAGCGAGGCCCCAAGCCTAAGCCGCTGGTGGTGCAGGTGAGACCGCGCCTCGGAGTCTTTCCCTTGAAGTGGACACCTGAGCTGCTTTGGGGGCGGGGGCGGGGTTTCCTCTCGAGCACCCAATCCTCTCCCTGCCTGCCTGCCTGGCCGTTCCCGTCCCTCCCAGGGACCTGCCCACCGGGTGGGGAGCGGGGAGGCCCCGGGTGCGGGAGGCCGGCCTCCCCTCTCCGCTCACCTCCTCTCTCCCTCCGCGCGCCCGCCGCCCCAGGTGCCCACCTTCGCCAGGCGCTCCAACGTGCTGAGCGGACTCCAGGACTCCTCCACGGACAGCCGCAGCGCCAAGCTGGACCTGGGCGCCCAGGGCAAGGGCCAGGGCCACCAGTACGAGCTCAACAGCAAGAAGCACCACCAGTACCAGCCGCACAGCAAGGAGCGGGCGGGCAAGCCCCCGCCGCCGCCGCCTCCGCCGCCCCCGGGGAAGAGCAGCAAGTACTACTACCAGCTCAACAGCAAGAAGCATCACCCCTACCAGCCGGACCCCAAGATGTACGACCTGCAGTACCAGGGCGGCGGCCACAAGGAGGCGCCCAGCCCCACCTGCCCGGACCTGGGCGCCAAGAGCCACGCGCCAGACAAGTGGGCGCACGGGGCCGGGGCCAAAGGCTATTTGGGAGCCGTGAAACCGGTGGGAGGCAGCGGAGGAGGCGGAGGCGCAGGGGCTCCGGGCAAGGGCGCCGAGAAAGCTCCCCCCAACGGCCTGGCCCCCGCCCCCAAGGAGGCCGTGACGGGCAACGGGATTGGGGGCAAGATGAAGATCGTCAAGAACAAGAACAAGAACGGGCGCATCGTGATCGTGATGAGCAAGTACATGGAGAACGGCATGCAGGCGGTGAAGATCAAGTCCGGGGAGGCGGCGGCGGGGGAGGGCGAGGCGCGCGCCCCGGGCCACAACAAAAAGCAGCAGCGCGCGTCGGAGGATCGCCACGCGCCCCCGGACCGGACTTACAAAAAGGCGGCGGCGGCGGCGGCTGCAGCAGCGGCAGCAGCGGCGGGGGGCGCAGAGGAGAAGAAGGGGCCCGCGCCCTTTAAGCGGCGGGAGGAGGAGGCCCCGGGCCCCGGCGACGCGCCGCCGCAGGACTCCGGGGGGACCCGCAAGCTCTCCCCGACCAAGGAGGCCTTTGGCGAGCAGCCGCTGCAGCTCACCACCACCACCAAGCCCGACCTGCTGCCCTGGGACTCCGGCCGGGGCGCGCACCACGCACACGCACACTCGCACTCGCACCACGCGCCCTCCCACCACCACCACCACCACCATCACCACCACCACCACCACCACGCGGCCGTGGGCCTCAACCTCTCGCACGCGCGCAAGCGCTGCCTCTCCGAGACGCACGGCGAGCGCGAGCCCTGCAAGAAGCGGCTGACGGCGCGCAGCATCAGCACCCCCACCTGCCTGGGGGGCAGCCCGGCCGCCGAGCGCCCCTCCGCTGCTGCCCCTGCTCCCCACGACGCGCCCCCGGCCGCCGCCGCGCTCCCGCAGCCCGAGGTCATCCTGCTGGACTCGGACCTGGACGAGCCCATAGACTTGCGCTGCGTCAAGACGCGCGGCGGCGGCGTTGGCGAGGCCGGGGCGCTGCCTGGCGGCCTCCGAGTAAAGCCCGAGGCGCCTGGGGCCCCGGCGGCGGTGGCGGCGGCTGCGCCCCTGGGGACGGCGGCCGAGAAGCCCCCCGCCGAGGCCCAGGACGAGCCCGAGGAGCCGCTGAGTGAGTTCAAGCCCTTCTTCGGGAATATTATTATCACCGACGTCACCGCGAACTGCCTCACCGTCACTTTCAAGGAGTATGTGACGGTGTAGCGGACGGGGCAGCTCCGACCACGGCTGCACCGGCTCAGCGCGGGGAAGGGCGTGGGGTAAGGGTGGTGGTGGGGGGAGGGGGCAGCGGCTCCTCTCTCCACCTCCCGGGGAGCCAGGCCGGGCCCCCAGCTCCAGGGGATGCCCCAAGCCGCTCCCCCTCCCTCTCTCCTGTATCCAGCTGAAGGGGTTCTGGCTGGGGACTCGGGGCGCCCCGGCACGGCTGGCTGGCTGCCTGCCTCCGTGGGAACAGGCGCTGTGAGCGCGCGCGCACGCACAGGCGCGGGGAGCCTGCGGGTCTGGCCCCCTCCCCGCGGACCCCGGCGGGTGCGCGCGCTTGCGCGCGCTTGCGCGCACAGCAAGGCAGCCCTAGCCGGGCCTCGGAGGCATAGTATTATATTTTAACCTGCTAATGTGTCCAGTGCAGACTCCACTCCCGTTTGTACGTGGTGTTATTATTAATGGAAATGTATTGTTTGAGCTCCCTCCCCCCCCCAGGCCCGGCCACCCCGCGCGGGGGAAGGGGGGGGCGCGGATATATCTATATTTATTTGTAGGTATTTATATATGGAATATGAAAGCCTAGATTTATGGAGTCCTCTAGATCCTGGCATCCCCTCCACCGCACACACACACCCACCGGCTTCTCCCCTGCTCCGTCTCCCCGTCTCGCGCTTCCCCCTTCCCCCCCTCCCCACCTCCCGGTCCTTCCAGGAACCGCCGTGCCCGGTGGGTGACCTTGGTCTCTATTTTTTGATACCGTATACCCGCGGACGTGTCGTTTCTATGTGCAGAAGAGAAAAAAAAAAGAGAAAAAAGTGTGTTCACAAGGCCCACGCGAGCTCTCTCTAGACTTAAACTGCTGCTGCTAGAAGTGTCTCACCTATAAGCTTCCGACCATTACCTGCTTGAATGTACATATTAAACGGAGATGTTCAAGGTGCCTTTTCGCTGTCCGAGGTTTGCGCAGCCGCAGCCGCACGCACGGGGACGCCCCGGAAACCCCGGAGGTGCTCGGACCACCCCCTCCTCCCCCCACCCCACTTCCTCCTCCTCCTCGGGTGTCAGGGAAGGAAACCCAGCTCGTCTTGCGCGAAACCAAGTGGCCCGGTTTCCAGGGCAGAGGCGCGCCGGCAGCCGGAGTGACCTAGCGCCCCGCGGAGAGGCAGGGCAGCAGCGCGGAGGGGAATTCCTGAGGGGGTGCTCCTGCCTGGGGAGGAGGGAGGGGGATCCAGGAGGGAACTGCGCTTTGGGGTGAGCCCGCCCGCCCCACCCAGACTCCTTAGCAGCCAGGCACCTGCTGATCTTTGCCCCCACGCCCTCTCGGAGGCGCCCCACGCCCAGGAGCTGGTGGCCTGGTGGGGCCGGCTGCTCCCAGCCACCCTCCCCGCCTGGTCGGGCAGGTTCGGCGGGGGGACCCTCCCGTCCTCTCCTCTCCTCTCCGGCGTCCCTCACTGGGGCTGGCATCGCGGGCCCGCCCCACCCAGAAAGCTGGCGAGGAGGCTCGCTCTCTCTCTGCCAGGTTCCCTCCCCGACAACCCGGGATCAGCCCGGAGGCCAGATGGGGGGGTTTGGGGGAGAGGGGAGGAGAAATGGGAGCCAGGCCTGCTCACCCCACGACCTTAACCAGGACATGGGGGACCCCAGCTCACCCCTCTTGCTCCGGGTGACCCCGGGCGGTAAGGGGTTAAGGGCCCAGGGCAAGGGGGTGGGGGCGAGGGGAGTGGGCAGGACTCGGAAGGGAGGCTCAGCCAGCGAGCGCCCCAGCCTGGAAGCGACACCCGGAATGCAGGGCGGAGGCAGCTTTCTGCAGACTCAGCGGTCTCCCTGGGGCAGGGGAGGGTGGAGGGGGGGTCGTGCGCCACAGCCCCGGCCTGTCCTCCTGGGACCCACCGCGCGGGGGGCCCCAGCCCGTGCAGGGCGCCGGGGCGGAAGAGGTCACGGTGATTCCGAGCGGGTGGGGGGAGGTGGCCCCGGGGAGACGGGGAGGCTGGGCGGCCTGAATGCGGACAGTGTGGCCAGTGTTGGCGGCGGGCCACCAGTGGCCGGTGGGGGAGGGGGGAGGGAGGGAGGGAGGGAGGGAAGGAAAGTTCTGAGAAGAAGAAGAAGGAAAAAAAAAAAAAGCCGTTGAGAGTTTCTAGCCCAGCTTTTGTGAATTGTCCCTCCTCCCCCTCCCCCAGCCCCTGGCGCGTTCTGCAGGCCCCTCCCCCCCGGAGTATGAATGCCCTTTGCCACCCTGGGAGCCGAGGGAGGGCCATCCGTCCTGAGGCTCCTGGCAGGCTGCCCACGCACCAGCACCGGCCTGCTCCTGCCGGCGGGCACACAAAAGCGCATGCCCGGCGTGCACCGGGTCCCCCCTGTCTCTCTGGTGGAGAAGTGGACCGTGGGCAGTGAGAGAGGGTGCCCTGGGCTCCGGTCACCCAGCGGGGAGACAGGAATGAGCGGGGTCCCCTGGGGTGCCCCCCCCCTGCAGGCCCAGTGTGGGTGGCCTGGGCCAGGGCAGAGGTGAACGGCAGGTCAGCAGGATGCAGGGCGCCCAGCCTGGTGCCAGACCCGAGAGAGGGCCCCAGGGTGCCCTTTGCCGAGCTCTGCAGACACCCAGGCCATGCAGCACCTGCTCCCTCAGACAGGAGGTGCCCCCCCAGGCGGCAGAGTCGGGGGGTCCGGTGAGGGACAGCACGTCCAGGGTGTGGCCGCTGCCCGGCTCTGTGCGGGCGCCGGAACCAACCTGGGGAGAAGGTGCAGCCAGAGGAGAGGGGGTACAGCCGGCAGGAGAGGGGGTGCAGCTGGCAGGAGACAGGGTACAGCCAGAGGACAGGGGGTACAGCTCCAGAGGGGAGAAGGCTCAAGGACTACACCACTAGGCCCCGCCCGTGCAGTCATCCCCCCCGCCGTGGGGTGTGGGATGGCGGGAACGGTGACTGTGATGTGAGGTGGGTGCGGGCCGGCCTCAGACCCCTGCACGTGGGAGTCAGGGGAGACCAGAGGGGTCCCTCCGTCCCTGGGCCACCGTGGGCCCCTGAATCCAGGCACCTCCCCACCCTGCCCCCCGAAGGGCCCCTTCTAGAACGCTCAGGGGGCAGAGCAGAGTGGTTGTGGTGCCCACCCGCCTGGCCACAGCCCTGCCCCGGGTCAGCCTCCTCCCCAGCGAGCACGGCCGGCCCGGGGGAGCCCTGCCTGCACCCCGGCTGTTCTCCGAGTCCTTGTTACCGACGCACATGCCCCATCCCATCCCTGCCGGGCCGGGCCCTCCGAGGGACTCCTGCTCAGAGCCTCGGGGTGACATGAGGTGGGGACAGACATGAGGTGGTGATTCCACACGGATGGCCAGCCCCCGCCCACCACCCCGGAGAGCCCCGCGGGCACCCCTGCCCTGGGCACCCCCACCCTGGGCACCCGGCTTTGCATTCCCTGTTGACCTGGGACTTGTCCTCTGAGTCACGGAGGCAGCCACGGAGACAGGAGGCAGGCAGGCGAGCCCACGTGTGTCCCAGGTCCAAGTGGCCCACGGCTCGTCTGAGGAGGCGCAGACCCCGGAGAGGAAACGGGACTGAAAGTGGTTCCGCATGGACACAAGTGGCTGCTTCCCGTGGCCCAAGGTCAGAGCCTCTGCCCGCTCTGCCTCTGCCGGGACTAACAGCAGCTGCAAGGATGCACCACCACCACCACCACCCAGGGCTTCAGGGCTGCCCCACGGTCCACGGTCGGGAACATGGAGGGCAGGGCTGCCACCCTGTCCCAGGTCAGCACGCACTGCCAGGGCAGCGGGCAGGGTTCGGTGGCCTTGTCTCCGGCCCTGCCCCGGCCTCCAGTCCTCTGGTCCCCAGAGCCGGCGGGCATCCCTCTCAGGCCGTTCTGGGTGAGACTAGGCCCCTTCACCGGCCGCTGTGCCTGGAGCCCTGGCTCCTTGCCGATCAGCACACGGAGGCTGGGCTGCGCGGCCCTCCCACTAGACGGGCCTTCATCGCCAGGAATTCGAGGGGCATGTTACCCCGAAGGCTCATGCACGGCTCAGCTAACTGCCTCGGAATCAGAGGGAGTGTGTGTGTGTGTGTGTGTGTGTGTGTGATGACCTGGGGGAGTGGGGCCCTGTTGGGCAGTAACGATGATTCCTACAGGACAACCTTTAACAGCGTCTCCTGACCCAGCCCGGGTGTCCCTCCCGCTCTGCCAGGGGCTCATCCTCAGTCCCTGAGGCGGCAGAGTGGAGGCTGGGACTGTCCCCTCCCCCCTGCACCCCTCCCTCGCACACCCGCAGGCCTGGCAGACCGCACACTCACACACCCTTCTGCCCTGGGGTCTCAGGCCCTGGCTCTCACCAGCTCATTCCAGAGTCTCAGGAGACTCCGGTTAATTAGAGGCCATTGAATTCGGGGAAGCAGACCCTGAGGATAATCCCAGAGTGGGTTCCGGCAGGCGCACTGTCCCTCCCGCAGCCAGCCAGCCGGTGGCCGGTGGGATGTGGCTGCTGACAGCCGGGCCACCATCTCGCCCTGTCGTGTGCAGTGTGACGTGAGGTTCCGGGTGGCAGAGTGTGGGCCTGTGACCACACACACGCACGCACGCACGCACACACACACACACACACGCACACACACTCTAAGCGCCGAGCTGAGGACCAGCTCACACCATGCGGCCTGTGACTCTGGCTTCACGTAACCGGTTCTCTGCAGGTTCTCAGGTCCAGGCAGGGGCCGAGCTGGTGTTCCCAGTGGACGTCCAAGGTGCGTGCGCACCTGAGGGCGTGTGAGTGCATGTGTGCACCCACGTGTGCAGCACCTGCGCACATGTGTCTGCACAGACACGTGCTGTGTGAGTCTGTGTTTATGATACATGTGCGTGCACACACGCTCATGTGTCTGTGCAGGTACGTGGTGTGTGCATGTGCATTCGTGATACATGGGTGTGCAACTGTGTACATGTGTCTGCGCAGGTATATGCTGCGTGTGTGCTTTCTTGATATCTGTGTGTGCACTGCATACATGTGTCTGTGCAGGTATGTGCTGTGCGTGTGCATTCGTGATACCTGTGCGTGCACCTGTGTACGTGTGTCTGCACAGGTGTGTGCATTCCTGATACCTGTGCGTGCATCTGCATACATGTATCCATGCAGGTATGTGCTGTGTGTGTGCATTCATGATACCTGTGCGTGCACCTGCGTGAATGTGTCTGTGCAGGTATGTGCTGTGTGTGTGCATTCATGATACCTGTGCGTGCACCTGCGTACATGTGTCTGTGCAGGTATGTGCTGTGTGCGTGCATTCCTGATTCCTGTGCGTGCACATGCGCACCTCGGGCGGCGGCCGGGCGGCCGGGCAGGGTGGCCACGCTGGCAGGCAGGCTCTCTCGGCCGCGGAGCGCAGGCCCCTCTCCAGCGCGCCCGGATCTGCTTCGCCAGCGCGGGGCTCGGCCTGCTTCCAACCTGCCCAGGTGTAAGGTAACCCCGGGATTTCCGCCCCCCCTCCCTCTGAGGAATTCTCCGCTAATGCCACGGTATCTGGTTTCCCATTGTTCCTGGGGCCTCCGACGGCCGTGGGGTGGGCTCCGGGAAGACGTGCCTCCCGGGGGCACTGCCCCCACACGACACGGCGCCCACCCCGCCGGCCCCCGGCCCCCCGGCCCCCCGGCCTCTTCAAAGGGCCGCGCGAGCCACTGGGGGAGCAACATGAGCCCCGACATCCTGGGGAAGTGAGCAAACACCTATCGCGGAATCGGAGACCGGCCCTGGGTGGTCAGCGGGCAGGCCGGCCAGGTCCTCTGTCCCAGGCTCCGCCGGAGGGGCCGGGCCAGCGGGCGGTGGAAGAGGCCTGGCCGCTCCAGACGCAGCCGGACCATCTCTGCTCTCGGGCCGAGGGTGTGCGGTTAGGAATCATGTGCGAGTGGGGGGTCGGAGGAGCGGAAGGGAGCATCCTTATGGCCGTTTCCTGCTTGGCTGGCCGTCCGTCCTCCCACTCCCTCCCCGCCCAGGCCGGCTGGGGGACACCAGGCTTCGCTCAGCCTGCGTCCTCCCCCGCTCCACCCCGCTCCTGGCGGGGGAATTATTTATGTTTGCGGATTGCTTTAAGCTCACAGGAGCTGTGCCTCTCGCAGGCCACAGGCCTGGAGCTGGGAGCCAGTCCTGGAGCTGAGACTGGGACCGGGGAGCAGGGCTGAGGCGGGCTCCGGGGCCCTGGAGTTCAGTCCTGCCCCCCCGCCCCCACTGCTGCGCCCCGACTCCCCCCCCCCGCCCCCGGCTCCTTCTTGCCTGCAAAGCAAGAGAGCTGGGGGCCTGTGAGCACCTGGGGCAGCAGTTCTCAGCCTGTGGGTCGAGACCCCTTTGGGGGTCGAACGACCCTTTCACAGGGGTTGCCTAAGACCATCGGAAAATGCAGATATTGACATCACGATGCATCACAGCAGCAACATTTCATGGCTGGGGGTCACCACATGAGGAACTGTATGCCAGGGTCGTGGCCTTAGGAAGGTTGAGAACCACTCTCCTGGGGCCTCATGTCCCCTGGGCCTGTGACCCCATGGGGCCCAGAGGCGGGTGGCGCTGGTCTCCCCCTGCTCCCCGCTTCCTACCCAGGCGAAGGCGCTCCCAGCCCAGCGGTTCGGGTCAGTGGGCCTGCCTCCTCTCTCCTCTCCCCTCTCCCTCGGGCTGGCCCTCAGTGCCCTTTCCGGGATGCACACAGAGCTTGCAGGGACGGGCAGGGCGGGAGGTCCCTGGGGCTGGGCCAGAAACACATGGACAGTCACCCCTCACAGTCACCCCGACGTGAGGTCTGGGGCCCTGCCGGCCGGCGGGCGTACAGGCTGGCCTGCGGGAGGGAGGAGGGAGGCCCGTTGACCTGGGGTCATGGGGAGCCAGAGCAGAGGCCTCGGGGTGCTTTGTTGTTAACCGTCTCCAAGGATACGTTCCCTGATTCTCAGAGAGAGTGGGCGGAAGTGGGGGGAGACAGAGAGACATCCACGGGAGAGACAGCATTTCGGTGCCTCTCCCAGGAGCCCCCGCCGGGGCCAGCAAACGAGGTGTGTGCCCTTGACCTGCCTGAACCCAGGACCCTTCGGCCGGCGGGCGGGACGGTCTACCCAGCGAGCCACACCGGCAGGGCTACTTCAAGCCCCTCATTCCACCCAGAGGAGAAACCGGGTCCCCCAAAGACCAAGGTCAAGGTCAAGGTCAACTCCCCACCGTGCTCTGCCCTTCCGTGGTACGTGCCTGCCTGCCGGGGGAGCCGGGCCGGCCAGGTGCACCTGCTGTGGAACCGGGTGTATTCATAGGAATGATGCAAATGCATCCCAAGTTCAAAGCCACAGCCGTGTGAGGCCAGGGGCTGGCTCCTGTCCTCCGGTCTGTGGTTTGGGGCCCAACCCGGGAGGAGCTTGGCGGGCCTGGGCGCCTTCCAGCCAGTGACCGCCACGCGCAGACAAAGGCTGCTGTGGGCCGGGCCGCCGAGGTGGCGAGAGACCTGCCAACCTCAGAGCCGGAGCTGGCCCGGCCGCCGGCCGTGGCGGAGAGCCGGGATCCGCTCACCCCTGGCCAAGCCACAGCGCACCTCCCTCCGCCCTGGGCCTGGAGGAGGGAGTGGGGCTGTGCGCTGCCCCGTGGGGGAGGGCTGTGGGCGGGCAGAGGGCTGCTGAGGGCAGTGGGGGGGAGGAGAGGAGGGCTTCTCTGCAGGACACCCCTCCCTCCAGGGCCAGCCCTTCTCCTGAGCCCTAAGCAGAGTCCCCGGAGCGCCAGACCTCACCTGAGTCCACTTGATGCCTCAAAGGTCAGGGCTCTCGGCAAACTCTCATCACCTGGTGGCGGGCCCAGGCCGTCCCCCAACGGTTTCGGTATTTTGGCGAGAGAGTGAGGACGGGGGTGGGGGGGATGAGGGTGGACAGCAGCAGGAGGAGGGAAGCTGGCAGGAACCAGAGGCAGAGACACACACACACAGAGGGGAGGAGAGCAAAAGGCCCAGGAAAAGAAACAGAGAAACGAACGCCAGGCCCGGTGGCTCAGGGGCTGAGTGATGACCTAGGAACCAGGAGGTCAGGGTTCGGTTCCCGGTCAGGGCACAGGCCCGGGCTGCGGGCTCCATCCCCAGTCGGGGGGGCGTGCAGGAGGCAGCCGATCCACGATTCTCTCTCCTCATGGATGTTTCTCTCTCTCTCTCTCCCTCTCCCTTCCTCTCTGGCGTCAATAAAACAAAAACCCACATTTAAAAAAAGAAAGAAAAGGAAAGGAAATTATTAGAACAGAGAGGAGTGGGGAGGAGCCAGAGGGATAAGGTTGAGAACTGTTAGCAGGGTCACCTACGGCATCGGAAAACACAGATATTTACATGACGATTCATCACGGTAGCAACATGGCAGCTAGGAAGTAGCAACGAAAATAAGTTTATGGCCCTAACCGGTGTGGCTCCGTGGATAGAGCGTCGGCCTGAGGACTGAAGGGTCCCGGGTTCGATTCCGGTCAAGGGCATGGACCTTGGTTGCGGGGACATCCCCGGTAGGGAGTGTGCAGGAGACAGCTGATGGATGTTTCTAACTCTCTATCCCTCTCCCTTCCTCTCTGTAAAAAATCAATAAAGTATATTAAAAAAAAAAAGAAGAAAGTAATTTCATGGTTGGGGGTCACCACCACATGAGGAGCTGTACTAATGAGCCGCGGCATGAGGAAGGTTGAGAACCACTTGGAAAGGGGGTACAGGAGCCACCCGAGGCCGAGAGAAGCCGAGCACCTCAAACACCAGGTTAGGAGGGAGCCAGGTTTAGGGCACCCTCAGGACGGACAGCCACGGGCCCCTGCTGTGCTGCCTGGTGGGGGAGTGAGGGGGGACCTTGCCCCCAGCACACGAAGGTCCGGGCGCATCCCTCCGGCTCCCAGGCCAGAGAGGGCGAGGCCTGTGCCCCCTCACAGGGGCCTCCGCGGGCAGGACAGGGAGTGCAGCTCCCACTGGGTTTGGCTTCGGGAACCGGAAATGACACACGGAACCAGTGGCCAAGGCCGGCCCCTTCCCACCGGGTACGTCTCCGCGGCGTCCCTTCCCGCAGCGGCCTTCCTCCCCGAGCGCGGACTCAGTCTCCGAACCCCGAGAGCAAGTCTTGGGCTCCTTGGTCCGAGAGCACGGCTCAGCAGAGCGATTTGTTTCTCGTTTTTTTTTGTTTGTTTTTTAATATATTTTATTGATTTTTTTACAGAGAGGAAGGGAGAGAGATAGAAAGTCAGAAACATCGATGAGAGAGAGACATCGATCAGCCACCTCCTGCACACCCCACGCTGGAGATGTGCCCGCCACCAAGGCACATGCCCCCGACCGGAATCAAACCCGGGACCCTTCAGTCCGCAGGCCGACGCTCTATTCACTGAGCCAAATCGGTCTCGGCTTGTTTCTCGTTTATTTTTTTTTTTTTAAATGTGCATTGATTTTTAGGGAGAGCGGAAGGGAGGGGGAGAGAGATGGAAACGTCGACGAGAGAGGAACGTCAGGGACCGGCTGCCCCCTGCTCCCCGCTGTTGGGGATCGAGCTCATAGGCCGGGCGTGTGCCTTGACTGGGGATCCAACCAGCGACCTCTTGGTTCCGGGGTCCACGCTCAACCGTGGAGCCACAACAACAGCCACTAGAGCTATTTGTTGAAGGGACGGAAGGAAGGAGGGAGGGAGGGAGGGAAGGGAGGGGAGGGGCCTCCGTGTCCTCCCTAGTGAGGCAGGGAGGGCATTGGGGGGCTCTGTGTCCTGGGTTCGAGCTCTCCTGGAAGAGGTAGGAAGGAGCTGTGACTGAGGACCGGACAGGCCGGCCCCTTCCTGCTGGGAAATCCTGCCATCGGCCTGGCCCTCCCCCCTGCCCCCGGGGCGCTGCGAGGGGAAGAGTGAATGGGGAGGAGTGAATTATTATTATTATTATTATTTTTTTTTTTTTTAATTTCAGAGAAGAAGGGAGAGGCAAAGTTAAAGAAACATCAATGCTGTGAGGGAATCATAGGTGGTCTGCCTCGTGCACACCGCCTATGCAAGGGGGATCCAGCCACAACCCGGGCAGCTGCCTTTGACTGGAATCGAACCCGGGACCCTTCTGTCCGCAGGCCGGTCCTCTGTCTAAAGGAGCCGCACCAGGTGGTCATGATTGTTTCATTCTGGGTTCTTCTTTTTTTTTTTCTAATTATTCACATTTTTTTTTCTAAATATATTTTATTGATTTTTTACAGAGAGGAAGGGCGAGAGATAGAAAGTCAGAAACACCAATGAGAGAAAGACATCGATCAGCCGCCTCCTGTACACCCCACAATGGAGATGTGCCCGCAAGCAAGGTACATGCCCCCGACTGGAATGGAACCTGGGACCCTTCAGTCCGCAAGCCGACGCTCCATCCTCTGAGCCACACCGGTCTCAGCATTGTTCTGGCTTCTTTGTGGAGGGGGTGGACGTGGCTCCATGCAGTCCTGTGAGCCGGGATGGCAGGAGCTGAGGGCTCCAGTTTCACCTCCAGGCCTGGAGTCCAAGGAGGCTGACGGGCTGGGCCTGGGGCCAGGCGAGAGACACCCCCCCCCAACCCCTGTGATGCCTAGTCCCGTCCACACACCCCCAGATGCCTTCCTCCTCCTCCTGCTGACCCTGGTCTCCCCCTCCTGATCACAGAGCCCGCTGGGTACGAGTCACCTCTCCCTGGCCTCCGGGGACAGTGACAGAAAGGCCAGCGGCAGGAGTGCAGGCAGGACCGGCCAGTGGAAAGTGGGCGAGTGAACGGCAGCCTCTGGCCTTGGGGTCAGTTTAGCTCCGTTTCTCCCTGGAGCACAGGTTGGGCTGGGAGCTGCGGGCTGCCTAGCCAGGCCTGGCTCCTGGGCCCTGGAGAGCCAGCCGGCAGGACCTGTGCCCACGGCTCCCCAGAGGCACCCAGGCACCCCAAAAGGAGCCGGTCCCGTCTCCGGCGGGGCCCAGGGGAACTGAAACCCAAGAGGCAGGAAGTAGCTGCCGGGGCAAAGGCTTCCGCCCGCCGACCGGGGACCCTGCTGGCCGCGCCCACCGCTGCGTGGCTTCCGAGACCCTGCAGAGAGGTGTCCGCACACACAGGCCTTGCAGGCAGTGCCCTGGCGAGCGGGCGGCTGACAGGGACGGACCTGCACGTGACCGTGACCGGATCAGAGCCGGTGGCGGCCGCTGGGCCTATAAATACCGCTGCCCAGGGGCCTCCGCAGCCCTGGGACTGGCAGGTGCCGAAGGTCCCCGTCTCCCGGGGGCCCTGCAGCCGCCCCACCGCCCAGAGATGACCGTGGGTGGGAAGAAGCCTCTGTGGGTGTCCGCTGCCCGGCAGTCAGCCTGCGTCCCCCACTCCGGCCGCACGCTGCTTTGCTGACCTGGACGTCCGCAGGTGGAGCCTCAGTCTCTGTGCCCATCCCCCGCCCCCTCTGAGGCCTGCAGGACGCCTGGGAAGTGTGGGGTGCGTGTGTGTGTGTGTGTGTGTGTGTGTGTGTGGTTTATATGTGTGTGTGAGTGCACACATGCACTGCTTACGAGGTGTCAGTCCCTTCTGCCCTTTCTCCCCTAAGTGAAAACCAGGGGATCCTGCTCCCCCACACACTGCTCCAGGCCGTGGCCCTCTCAGGAACTGCCCCCCGGCACCCCACCTTGGCTCAGAGGATCGGGAGGCATCTCCCTTTCCTCTTCGGGTCTCTCTCTCTCTGATAATTGTTTTTTAAATATTGTTATTGGTTTCTGAGAGGAAGGGAGAGGGAGAGCGGAAGAGAAGCATCAAAGATGAGAGAAAAATCATCCCTCGATGCCTCCTGCACGTCCTCCCTGCCCCCCGGGGACGGAGCCCACAGCCTGGGCCTGGGCCTGGGCCTTGACCGGTGCTGTGACTTCCTGGCTCACAGGTCGACGCTCCACCACGGAGCCACGCCGGCCGGTCTCTTTGTCCCATGCTTTGGGTCAGGAGCTTGAGTTAAGGCAGTGGTTCTCAACCTTCCTAACACCGGGACCCTTTAAGACAGCTCCTCATGTGGTGGTGACCCCCAACCATAACATTATTTTCTTTGCTACTTCCTAACAGTCATTTTGCTACTGTTGTGAATCGTAATGTAAATATCTGTGTTTTCTGATGGTCTTAGGCGACCCCTGTGATGGGGTCGATGGACCTCCCCCCAAAGGGGTCGCGACCCACAGGTTGAGAACCGCTGGGTTAAGGAGATGCCGGCACCCCATGACTTTCCGTGAGGAACCCTGCACACCTGCCTCCTCTCTCAGCCCGCCCCCCCCCCCCCCCCGGGGAGTGATTGCTCCCCGAGGTCACGGGCCTGGCTCCTGGAGGTCACAGCTGGTGAGGCCGGAGCTGGGGCTTGGGTCCAGGTTGCTGACCCGGCGCCACAGGCTGCCACCCCGGGGCTTGCGGGTGGGTGTCCGGCCGGCAGGCTCCTCCACAGGATTGTCACCTGGACCCCAGCGGGCACGCTCAGAGGTACCACCTGTGACCTGAGGTGACCCCACCTGGGGAGCAGCTCCTCTGGGGACCGCAGTCACCACAGGGATGGAGGTGGCGGCCCGGAGGGACTCCAGCACAGCACCCGCCTGCCCAGGCGGACGGTGATGCCTGGGCCCCACTCTGCAGCCGCCACACGCCAGGACCTCGAAGGAGCCGCCACGGGGCCCGGCTCCAGGCCGGCTGGGCCGGACGCTCAGCTTGCTCCCCGTGGGGGCCCCTTCACCAGGGCTGGGCCCTCTGGAAACCCCGGGCTTCCTGGATCTAAGTAGCCCCTGAAAGAGGGGCTCAGCCGAGACTGGTGTGGCTCAGTGGATGGAGCGTTGGTCTGCGGACTGAAAGGTCCCGGGTTTGATTCCGGTTAATGCATGTACTTTGATTGCAGGCACATCTCCAGTAGGCGGACGTGCAGGAGGCGGCTGATCAATGTCTCTCTCTCATCCATGTTTCTGACTTTCTATACCTCTCCCTTCCTCTCTGTAAGAAATCAATAAAAATATATTAAAAAAAAAAAGAGGGGTCTGCTCGCTGGTTCCCACACATGCACCGCAGCCCCGGCCTGAACTCCCCCTCACGCCTGCATCGCCCCACCGCCTCTCCACGGCCCTGAGTGGGCAGGGTGTCCGCTCCCCATCTCCCTCCCAGGCCCCCCTTCCGTGGCTGCTCCAGCCAGCACCAGCCTCCTGCTCAGCCTCGGCTCTCAGGCTCCTTACCTGGAAGCCCAAGTGGGCCGGGCAGCTGCCCCTGTCAGCCTGGCACCTGCTCCGGCAGCTCCTCGCAGGCCCTGCTGGCCCTGACCAGGCTGGACGCTCAGAAGGTGTGGCCTTGCCGTGGCTGTGTCTTCCCCCCGTGAAGCTCAGAGAGTTCAGCTGTTTTACCCTGACCCGGAGCACCGGGCTGGGCCAGCTCGGGGAGGGGGTAGGGAATCTTTGCTGGATGAATACGTGGCAGGTGGGTGGGTAATGGGTGAGTGAGTGGGTGGGTGAGTGGATGGGTGGGTAATGGGTGGGAGGGGGGGGGGGGGGGTGGGTGAGTGGATGGTATCCCCACTCCCAGCCCTGGCCACTCTAGGGCCAGCTACCGGGCCTCTGCTCCTCCAGAACCACTGTGGAGCCAGCCTCCTGCAGCCTCCTCCCTTTCCATGGCGGGAGCGGGGGCTCCAAGTGCTCAGAGCCCTGGAGACACAGCCTTAGCAGAAGGCTCCCCTCCCTCTAGGCTCTGTACCCCCTCCCCCAACACCTGGGGAAGGGAGACAGCCAATGCCCTGCCTGAGGGGGGGGGAGTGGCCAGCACCCCTCCCCTTGTCCTCTGCACCCCGCCCCTTTCCTTAAGCCTGTCCACCTGGCCTAGAAGGAATCCCAAGCTATTGCTGGCGGGGGTGGGGGTGGGGGGTGCAAGCAGGTGGGGGAGGGGCGGTGCTCCAGGGTCGGGGAGTCTATTCCCCCTGCTTTCCAGGTCGGGGAGGATGCCCACCACCACCTCCAGCACTGCCTGCCGTGCTGACTGCCTCCCCTTCAGCCCTAAAGAGCGAGATGCAGATGGGGAGGGGGCGAGGCGGGGGGCACAGGGGTGGGGAAGGGGGAAGGAGTTCACAGGCCCCAACTCGGTCCAGCACCAGGCCCGCCTGCCTGCCCTCCAGCACCCCTGGCCTCGCAGTTTGACCCTTCCCTCCCTCCCTCAGGGGCTGCCCCAGGGAAACCCCACAGAGCGGCGGAGCCACGCCCCACCGGGCTCAGGTGCAGCCCCGGGCCACGCTCCACCCCTGCCTCTGGGGTCGGGTCAAGTGGCGCAACCGGTGGCTCCATGGCTGGCGGGTGGGACCGGAGAAGGAGCCGCTGTCCTCCACCATCCACCATCCACCATCCACGGGGAGAGTGAGGGGCGCGCTCCCTTTCCTGGGAATCTCTGAAGCCCCTCCCCCACCCCCTTTGAGGCCGTGGTGCAGGGCGGGCGCTGCTCTGGCCTCTCCGCAGCCACTGGGTGGTGGTGGGTGGGGCTCAGCTCAGTGTCCCCCGCTGGCCTGGAAGCGCCCCCGGGGCAGCCGGCCTCCGGGATGTGCGCACCCGGCGGCCGGCGGGCGGGGGAAGGTCCCCGCGGATCCTTGCGCCCGGAGAGGAGCTGCCAAACGCTGGGAGCGCTGGGGAGGCCCCCAGAGGCGGGCTCCTGACCCTTGGCCACCCTCCCTCGGGGGCAGCCGAGGCCGCGAGCGGGCCTCACCCACTGGGGAGCCAGCCGCCCGCCCGCCCGCCTGCAGGGGAAGCTTGGGAAATGGGCGAAGTGGTCAGACTGGTTTCGGGAGCCCAGCTGGGAATCCACGCGGGCAGGCAGGCCTGGGGGGCTGGGGAGGGGGGCGGTGGAGAGGCACGGAACCCCACCAGCGCGCTGGCTGGAGAGGCCACCCTGTTAGGCGGCCGCCTTCCTGTTAGACCCTCCAAGGCCGCACTGCGGGGTTGGGGTGCGGAGAGCGGCAGGCGGGCAGGCGGTGCGACGGGAAAACCCAGCTTCGGGAGGGGAGCCAGGCCGCTCCTCCCCACCCCGCCCGCCCCCTCCCGCCCTGGCCCCGGTCCTCCGGCCGCCGGGAGCCCCGCTTTGATCTCCGTTTGCGAAGGAATCGGGGACAAGCGCGCACCGCAGCCTCCGGCTCTGCCAGTGACCTTGTGAATGACCTTGCACCAGACCACCCGGCTCCAGCCTCAGTTTCTGAATCTGGCGCTCCTGGGGGATTGGGGGGGGGTCTGGGCACAGGGGGACCCACTTCCGTGGAAGGATTGCGCCAGAGCCCGTGGCCATGGGCTCGCCGCGGGGTTGAGGCGTGGGGACCCCACCCACCCCAGACTTCTTCGGGGAGCGAATTCCCTAGCAAGGAGCCGCGGGCTGGCTGGGCTGGCGGGGCGCAGGGTCTCCGAGGGTCTCTGGGCGGAAGGAGGGGTGCCTCCCCTCCCCCACACCTCACAAGCCCCGAGGTCTGCAAGTCTTGGGGGCCTCGAAGGAGGCGCTGCGCAGGATGGGGGGACTGGGGAGACAGCACTGCCACCCCAGAACCCGGAGAGTGGAGTTTCCGGCGGGCGGCAGACGCTGGCAGCCAGGCGGGGGGGTGGGGGACTCGAGGCGCCCGCACCCACGCTTCTCTAGGGTCTTCCGTGAGGCTGGCACTACCCGGGGCGCTGGGGGACCCGGGACGATGACTTCCTCCCCCCCAAAACCAACCCTCTCCGAGGGCAGAAGGAGCTGGAGCGGAACGAGTGCCCCGCCCTCCTCCCCGCGGTCGCCTGTGGGGGGCCCCCTCCCCGCCATCAGGGTGGGGGCTGCCGCGAGGGCCCCCCCACACCCAGCAGCCGCGTGGCAGCGAGCGGGGTCCCCGCTGACCCTCTCCAGGGCTGAGCAAGGGGCGTCGCCGCGCGCGCGCGCGGAGCCCCCCGCTGCGGGGAGGGGCGGGCGAGGGCGCGGGGCCCCAGGGCGCGCCGCCCGTGGGTGCAGGGGCCCCCGGGGCGGGCCGGCTTTGTCTGCCGAGCCCCGCGGTGGGAAGGCGCCAGGCGGGTACAAGATGGCGGAGAAAGGGGGGGATCGCGCGCCCGCCACGCGGAGCTGCGCGCGGCGCCGGCCCTGCGGCGGGGGAGGGGCGCGCGCGCGCGCGGGACACGGCCCCCCCCGTTCCGCTCCGCCGCCGCCCTGTGCCCCCCGCCGGCGCCCCCGCGCCCCCGCGCCCCCGCCGCCCCGATCGGGCCGCCGCAGCCTCCGTCTCAGTCCGCGGAGCCCGGGCCGCGGCGGCTGCAGAAAATGGCTGCCAATCGGCGCCGGCGCCACGCTGCACAGGGGCGGGGGGTGGGGGGGTGCGCAGCCCCGCACAGCCCGCAGCCCGCACAGCCCGCAGCCCGCGCCCCCGGCTCGGCTCCCGGCCCCCGGCCCCCGGCTCCTGGCTCTCCGCGGGGCGCTCAGACCCTCGCAGGCGCTGGGGAGCCGGGTCCGCAGCGGGGCGCGCGGGGAGGGGGAGGGGAGGTCACCTGCGGGGGCCTGGGGGCCGCGCCGGGGGGAGGGGGTGCGCGAGGTGTACCCCCAACCGCAGACCCGGGACCCTTGCCCTCGCCAGGTCGCGGCGCCCGGGTGGGGAAGGCGACGGGCGGCTGACCTCGGTGGCCGGGTGCCCCCCAGAGAGACCCCGGCTCCCGCCCCGCCTCGGCCCCGGGAGCGGGATCGGCCGATCCCGAGGCCCCGCACCCCCGGAGATCTCGGGGGGAGAGGGAAAGGCCGCGTGCGTGCGTGCGTGCGTGCCGACCACAACACGACCGAGCCCGGAACTGGCCGAGAGGATCCGGGCGGGTCCTGGGGCGCCAGGAAGCGCGGCGGCGGCAGCGGCGGCGGCTGTGGCGGCTCTGCAGGTGCCGCGCGCCCACCCGCCTCCAGGCACAGGGCGCCCTCCCGGTCCCGACCCCGACCCCGCCCGGCCCGCCGCCGCCGCCGCCGCCCCAGAGGCACCCCGGCCACCCTGCGGCTCCCCGGCCCCGCGACGCCTGTCTGGGCGCCACGGGGAGCCCGGCGTTCTGGAGAGGGGCGCCCCGAGCGCGCGCTGGAGACCCCTCCCGGGGGGGGGGGCCTCGAGCTCAGGACAGGGTCCCGGGGCGCCCCAGGATGGGGATGAAATTGCTCCCCCGAAGCCCCAGGCCAGGGCTGCGGAGGAATCAACGAAAAATGCGAATCCGGGGCTCCTGGGTGGGGTGGGGCTCTGGCGTCGGGTCCCCGGGGCGAAGTGGAGCGGGTCTGCAGCCCCTTCTTCCCCCAAAACCCGAGGCACCCAGGCCCAGGGCGCCCCGCTGGCCGGGGAGGGGTGCGTCCGGGAGCTGGGGGCGTTATTTCCCCTCGTGTCCCGCCCCTCCCGCCAACGGTGAACCCCACGGGTCGCTGGAAAGTTCACGTGGAACAAGTAGGAAGGCAGGCCGAGCGGCCGGTCGCCCGAAGGAAGGGTTTCCGGGCGCGTCCTGGGGGTCGGAGAGGAGCGGAGGCGCAGTCCCGGTGCGGGGTGGGGGGAAATTAGGGGGTGCCGGCCGCCTCTCTTGCACCCCGGCCCGGCGAAGGCACCCACGCACCTAAGCACACAGACGGGGATTTCACGGAAACGACCCGAGTCAATCCGTGGGCGTGGGCACCCACGGGAGCAGGGAGGGCTCTGCGGGGGGCACCGGGCACCCCCGGGGTTCCCGGGGCGCGGGGAAGACTCCGTGGCAGGAGGCGGGCTCTGGGCGCAGCCCCAGGGGAACCCTGTCCCGCGGGCATCCCCGGGTCCCCCGCGCAGGAGGAGAACGGCTTTCTGCGGGGCAGACCCCGCCGCCGCCGCCGCCGATCTCCGCTCTCCGCCAAGGTCAGCGCGGGATCCGGGCTGGCACCGAGCTGGCTGCGGCGGCCACGGCGCTTCCCTGCGCGGAAACAGCCGGGAGGCGGCGGCGGCGGTGGCGGCGGCCGAAGCTCCCCGGATCCAGCAGCAGACTGCGCCCTCCCCGACCTCGCGCCCGCGGTCCCCGGCACTGCCCGCCGGCGCTACCTGCCCCCGGGAGGGGCCCGGGGTTGGGGCGGGGGAACCTGGAGATGGGGAGCGGGAGGAAGGAAGGCCAGGGCGGGGGTCGGATTCGGGAGTCATCGCGCTGGGTCCCCCTCTCCCTGTCCCGGTGGCCTCGGGCGCGACCCCCGCTTGCGCCGCGCGCCAGCTGCAGGCTCCCCAGGAGGGGGCATTGCTCCGCGCCTCCGCGAGGCGGCGGCGGCCCCGGAGGCGAGCTCGGCCGGTCACAGGCGACGTCCCCAGGCGCGGGGGGGGGGGACACCCATTGTCTTAGCTGCCCACCCCCCGGAGAGGGGGGAGTCTCCGGGGAACGGGGGTGGGCAGGTTCCCGAGGGGGTGGCGCGGGCCGCCGCCGGGGCGCCGCTGCTGGGAGAACGGGAGGTTCGGTTCGGAACCGGCGGCCGCCTGGGAGGGGTCACACGGACACCTGTGCGTACGTGCGCGTGCGCGCGCGCCCCCGAGCCTCGGCGCGGGAGAGCGGGGGGCGAGGGGAGCCCCCCTCCCTCCCCGAGCCGCGGTGCGGTGCTGCGCCCGCGTTGGAGGCTCACCGGCGCCTCATCCCCCGGGGAGGACTCGCGCTGTCCCCTCTCTCCAAGGGTCCAGTCCCACCCGCGCGGGTGGGCGCAGCGGGGGGCACCTGACCCCGCGCCCCGCACCGCGCTCTCTGCTGCCTCCCGCCCGAGACACCGGGAACCGGTGGCTCTTCCCAGGCCCGGTGCGCCCCGCACTGCGGGTCCCCCCTCCACCGCGGGCCGTTGGCTCGGAGTAACCTTTCAATGGGACATCGATTTATCATGATGGTGATTGCACTCGGATCGCCGGCCCGAAGGGACACCTCGGGAGAGGGTCCTGTGCCGGCACCTACGCGGCTGCGGAGGGCGGGGCGGGGGGGTGAGGGTAGCACGTCTCTGGCCCCCAAAGCCCGTGCGGGTCCGGCTGCTAATCGCCCTCATTACCTCGAGGGCGAGGAGGGGCCAGAGGGGGGCGGGGAGGAGGGGCCCCCCTCGGACTGTTCCCGGAGCCTGTGGCGCGCGCGCGCACACGCGCCTGGGTGGGTTGGGGGGGCCCTGGCGCTGCGGCGGGGACTGCGGCAGCCATGCACCACCCCCACCCGCCCCACCCCGCCTCCCGCTCCCCGCCCGCATCCGGGCCTTCCCGCTCCGCCGCCGCCGCCGCCGCGGCTCGCCGGGTTTGGGGAGGAGGAGGGGGGTGCGTGGGGTGGGAGTGGGAGCGTGCGCGAAGGGATGGGAGACGTGCCGAGCGCCAGGAATGACAGCGCGGGCTGGGGGTGGGGAGGGAACTTGGGGAGACGGTGCCAGCAAAAATGGGGGTAGGCCGGGAAGGGAGGTGTGTGTGTGTGTCGGAGGGGGGGGTGCCATGGCTAAGGGACGGGGACGCCGCGA
>PVJN01036135.1:0-21679 GCA_004026805.1 Lasiurus borealis | reverse complement strand
TGGTCAGGACACATTCTCTCTTTCTCTCTCTCTCTCTCTCTCTCCCTCCCTCCCTCCCCCCCCCTCCCTTCCTCCCTCCCTCCCCTCCCCCATTTCCTCTCTGAAATCAATAAAATTAAATATTTTTAAATCCAGGCTCTGAAAAATCTGGCAAGCCTGAGTTCACATCCCAACTTTATTATTCATGAAATCTAAGACACTCTGTATGTGCTTAACTTTTCCAGACCTCAGTGTTTTTATCTAGAGTCAATGATGATAACTTCTCCATAGGCCTCTACAGATAAAGAAAATAAATATATGTCTGGCCCATGATACAAGTCTGTTTTCCACCCCCTTGGTTATTAATCTTTATGGTTCCTTATTCAACTGATTGCTTTACATGGACCTTTGTAGAAAGTAACAAGCTTAGGTTATTTTTCTCACCCTGTTTTGTTTTTCTTCTGCTCTCTGGTATATCAAGGGAGAATATTCACATACTTCCTGTGCTTTCTGCTTCTCCAGCTGCCACAGAAGTGTCCTTTTCATTTGATGTTGGAAATGGGCCCGTGGAGATTGTGGTGAGGTCACCCACCCCTCTCAATGATGACCAGTGGCACCGGGTCACCGCTGAGAGGAATGTCAAGCAGGCCAGCCTGCAGGTTGATCGGCTGCCACAGCAGATCCGAAAAGCCCCAACAGAGGGTCACACCCGCCTAGAACTCTACAGCCAGCTGTTTGTTGGTGAGTAATGTCAAGGCCACCGTTTTTCCCCTTGGTTGATTTTACTAACCTTCACAATGGGAAAAAAAAAAAAAACCTATGGAGTGCTTTGCTGGAGATCTTTCTGAAAGTAATTATCTAAGCCTCTTGTAGTCTCTCCCCAGACAGAATGGAATGAGAGAGAGGATTTGAGAGACTGATATCCAGTTCTACTTCCCACTGTTGGCTCTCCTCCTTGTCTACAGAATCAGAATGGAGCCAGGGACATCTCTGAGGTCTCCAACCTATTCAACTTTAGGTTTGTGGTTTTAGAACTGCACAAAATCCTTTGATAATTTGGAACATTGGTACTATGCAAAGGAAGAAAGGGATGGAGGGAGGGATTATGGGCTCCCTAAATTCAGGTTTGCTTGAAATGATAAGTAGAAACCCATTCCTTCCTTTATACTTCTTGCAAAGATTCCTCCTACATTGGAAAAAGATCAACACTGGGACAAAATTTAAGCAGCAAACTGTTAAGTGGCCTGCGCAATAAGTAGGTTCAGCCTAGTCTTTGCTTTGACCTGATGCTACTTCATATCAAGTCCTATTTCCATAGCTTGTTCAATTTTAAATTTTGTTTAAAAAAAAAAACTAACAGTTTAGGAAATTAGCCATTTCCTCTCTGTTGAATTAAAAGAAAGCAAGTTTGGCCATAGCTAGTTTGTCTCACTAGTTAGAGCTTCAGTCTGCAGACTGAAGGGTCTCTGGTTCAACTCCAGTCAAGGGGAGATACCTTGGTTTCAGGCTCAGTCCCCACCCTAGTCAGGGATGCAGGAGGCAGCCAATCAATATGTCTCTCTCACATCAATGTTTTTCTCTCTTTTTGTCTCTCCCCCTCTCTTCTACTCTCTCTAAAAAAAATTAATGGAAAAAAATAATCCTTGGGTGAAGATTAACAAAAAAAAGCAACTTTGAAGGACTTTGAGGCCGGATTCCCTTATACCTTAGACAACTCTTTGAGTTTCTGGGGGTCAGTTCAACAAGTTGATCAACTGTGATAGGTTCAGACCATGCAAAAGCAGATGTGACTGGGTTGCTGTCCATATTCATAACTCCCATTGCCCTATAGTAGATACTCTCAGGGATCAGTTCATTTTAACAAGGGCCAGAGTGCCCACAGTGTCTTTCCTAGTTGTGTGGACATGCTTTAAGAACATTAGGTTTATAATAGCTAAGATCTGAAATAGCTCAAGTGTCCATCCATAGATGGGTGGATAGAGATATGGTACATTTACACAATGGAATACTAATCAGGTGTAAAAAAAAAAAAAAAGGATCTTTGAGGCAGCATGGAGGGACCTGGAAAGAATTATGCTAGGTGAAATAAGCCAGTCAGAAAGACACATTATCTCACTTATATGTGGGATCTAATGAACAAAATAAACTGATGAACAAGTTTGGTCCAGAGACATGGAAGCATGGAGCAGACTTAACAAATTTCAGAGGGAAGTGGGTAGGGGTGGGAAGAGATTAACCAAAGAATTTATATGTATATATGCATAATCCATGGACACAGACAATAGTGCAGTGAAGGCCTACAGTTCAGGACGGGTGTGGGTTGGGGGGTTCATGGGGAAGAAGAGGGAGATATCTATAATACTTTCAACTATAAAGATAATTTTTTAAGAAAGGAAACATTAAATGTTACAAAAAGAAAGGTAAATTTGGATATCCACGTGTTTGCTGTGATGTGGGCCAACTACAGAGAGTTTTTTAGCTTAGTCCATTCATTTTGGAGGTAAGACTGACTTGTTAAAAAGCTATGTCAGCCAAAACCAGTTTGGCTCAGTGGATAGAGCATCGGCCTGCAGACTGAAGGGTCCCAGGTTCGATTCCGATCAAGGGCATGTATCCTGGTTGCAGGCACATCCCCAATAGGGGGCATGCAGGAGGCAGCTGATTGATGTCTCTCTCTCATTGATATTTCTAACTTTCTATCCCTCTCCCTTTCTCTCTGTAAAAAATCAATAAAAATATATTTAAAAGAAAAAGCTATGTCAGTCAGGGGCCAGGAAAGAGACCTGGATTGTGAAGTAAAATACTGACTCCTCCACGCCAACTAGAACTAGCCCCTTCCAAATCCTTCCTCAATTTATAGTTCTCAAAATTACATTGTTTTTAAATCATTTTGTATGAGGTAAACATCAGGTTCACTGTTTCCTGCTAAATATTGTGAGCAAAGTTCACTTTATTAATATGCCCTATCCAGATTACCTAAGACAAGTTTCTTCCAAAACCCTGTTAGTCCCAAGCATGCTGGTTAGGTTTATCCTAATTAACCAGTTTTTCTTTGTTTATTTTTTTAACTCATCCCTGAATATAGAAGTCCAACTTTACTATTATCACTTCCTGTTCACTGACTGTAGTTGTCTTTAAGAAATTGGGAAACTAAATAAAGTCATAAAGCAGAGAGTGTTAGGTGAAGCATTTATTATGGTCTTGGAAAAGTTTTGATTTGTTTAAGCAAGAACAACTTATAAAAAGAGAAGAATACTGGGCTGAGGCTGAATTTGATAGAATAATTAATCATAAGGGACAGGCAAAAAAAGAGCATCTCAGGAAGAAGAAATAGAGGAACAAAAAAGACAAGCAAGGAAAGGGAAAACCTGGGGGTGGGGGTCACAGGAGTTTGTGAGATTCCCTTTATTTATTATGACAGTAAAGAACAAGTGCAGTGCATTAAATTAGACTAGAAAGTATCCTTTGAATTTAGTAATTATGAAAACATAATTGGAAGGAGAAATTTCAGAACAGTTGACTACCTGATGGGTCGACACCTCTTTTCATTTGATGAAAAAAGAATTAGTTTCATGTCTCAGTCTCTAATTTCCGGTTATCTTCAAGGTGGACACAAGCACATCTCTCAGACATTTAAGCCAATATGAACAATGTTTTCTGCAATAAAACTCCACTCCATGGGAAGTGTGGAGAGGTATTTGTTGCCAGAAAAAAAAAATTAAGTTCACAACTGAAATCATGGAGTCAGTTATCCCAAGACTGTTCAGTAGGGATTCAGACAACTTGAGTTGTTCTCAGTTATACTCCAATAAGAAGTATCAGGTTGATCAAGTATTATCACTTTCCCGTTTGAATCTTTTTTTTTCATCTGCCTAATAAAGCATTTGGATTATTTGGTTCCCAAAATTTCTTTCGATTTTAACCATTTAATATTATATGTTTAGAAATGGTTAAAAAGGCCTGAGCTGCCAAGCAGTTCTTTCCATAGTGTCATGTGGTTGACACTGTGGGCTTTGAATCCCACTTCCTAGCTGAGAGACCACTGACAGGTTCCTTAATGTTTCTGTGTTAAAAAGAGACACAGTTTCTGCATCTCAGGATCTGATGAGATAATCCATGGGAAGCAGTGCAGAGAATTCCTGCATCGTCATTATGCATTGAGGCACTTCTCTAAATTTTACCTTTACTCTCAGCTTTCTTCTTCCATGTAAGTTCACCTCCTCCATTAATGCCTGTAGCCTCAGCCAGCCCACAGACTCAGAACTATGTTCAGGGTGGCAGCCTCGGGCAGCCCTGGGCCAGATTTTTCCTTGTGTTTGGAGAGCAGCAGAGATGTTCAAAGTCACTATCTAAGCATGAACAATACCAGACTGGATTGAGCCAAAGCCCTTTATAGCACAGAGACCTGACAGGGAATTTGGGGCTCTGGTCACTGATCATGGTGGCTGTGCTGTGAGGCCTGGAGCCCCATGGCCAGCCTAGGAGCTGGCCAGAGAGTTGGCAAGCCAACTCTCAAGCCATCAAAGACAGGACTATGCAGGGCAGATGGCTGATGGAAAGGTGAATTTGAGCCAGCTTCAGCCAGGCCAGAGCATGTAACTGTTCCTGGGTTAGTTTAAGGAGGAGGTCAGAATTCAAGAGAGCTGAGAAAAAGCCTCAGGAAGAAGTCAAGCTCCTAAGTGGCTCATAGAGAGAGAAGGTTAGGCCCTCTTAACTAATGAGAAATGTCCAGGCTCAACTCATTTAGCTTAGACATCTTCCAAATTGCCCTGTGGTGGGAGGGAGCCATGCTTCTGTGCAAGATGTCAGCCCAAAGCAACCAAAAACTTAATCCTCACTCTTTCAGAATCTTCTGTGCTGTGTGGGAGGCCTGGTTGGGGACTCAGAGTTAAAAGCAGTATCTTCATGAGGGCTAATGGGGAGCAAGGGAGATCACTGACACCCATTTTCACAGAGCCCAAAATTTGGGGTTACCTTTAACATCCTCTCTTTCCTTCATTACTGCCCACCAATACTAAGTTTGTGATTCTACTTCCACACTGAGCCCCAGATGCATACCCTCTGCTTTGCTCTCACAGGTCCCACCTCAGTCAAGGCCACATGCTGCTTACTTGGACTACTGTAATTAGTCTCCTCACTGGTATCCTAACCTGTCTCCTAATTGGTCTCCTAACTAGTCTCTTAACTAATCTCCTAACTAATCTCTTAACTGATGTCCTTACTAGTCACCTAATTGGTCTCCAGAGTCTTGAGAAGTCCCTCGAATACTCCAAGCTTTCTCCTGCTTTAGAGCAAGCATTTGCACTGGCTGTTCCCTCTGCCTGAAATACCTCCCTAGAGATTGACACAGCTAACTGACTCCTTCACATCACTCATCTCTGCTTTGGTACCTTCTCTGACCACTCTGTCTAGAGTCATTTACCATTATGCATTCTCCTTACAACTTGTAATCTTTTCATTTATGTTTTTGCTCGCTCCACCCTCAGAAGGTAAGCTACATGACATCCAAAATCTAGAATAAGGCTATGGTGCTTGTCCAATGACTATTTGCTGAGAGAGTCCTCAAATGAATAAATAAGTGAAATATGTATTTTTTATTACTTCTTTGAGTTAATAGTTATATTTAAACTTAGTTCATCCCATCTGCAAAGAAAGAAGGTATTTTTCCTTATAACCTTTCTCTAAAATTTTTCTTTCAAAATGTGGTATTTTCCATCTTTGGAAGTATCTTTTTGCTAGGTGCCACAGACTGAAATGAGGCATGAGTAAAGCCACGGAGAAAGTCAGACTGTCATGAAAGACAGCTTCTCAGAGCAGTCTGGACCCTAGATCTAGTAGTCAGGCTCCCTCCCTGAAATTGAGGTCTCTCCTGTTTGGCAGCATTGAGATGGTGGCTGGGACTCTAATGTAGTTTCTGTCCTGACCCTTATAACTGGTGCTCTGGCTCCCCACCCAGACACAGGCAGGGAGTGATCTCATGCCTGAAAACACCTGCCCAAGTACAGAAAGAAGAGAAAATGATTTGCTAGAGTAAAAAAATCACAAGAACAAATCAATGAACCTTCTACAAAGCAAAGATGCAGACAAACTGCAGAAGCTGCTCTGTGAATGCCTGCTCCTTCACTGCGGGTCACAGGTTACCAGCTTCATTCACTTCTCAACCTGACCTCCACCTTCAGCCTCTGCAGGAGGCCATGCTGAGTGAGCAGCTCTCTTCTCAGTGGGAAGACCCTCCCATACCTCAGGTGGAGGATGGCCCTTCCCCACTAAGACTCACCATATGTTTTTCCTACCCTTTGCCCTTTAGTGGTCAAAACTGATTAACTTTTTAATTCCACTGTCTTTTTTACAGTTTGAGTTTTAACATATTAAAGAAGTTATGATAGAGCTAATTTTTGCCTTTTTAAAAATATATACTTCCAACATAATCAAATTGACAGTGTACTTTTAACCTTTTTGAACCTTTAACTAAAACATAGTCTGCTAATTAACTATTTCCATAGGGGCTTTTCTAAGGCAGGGGTTATATGTGTCAAAACTTTTAGAGAGAGATTTCAAACCTAAGAAAGGAGCCAATCCTACTGTCCACCTTCTGTGTAAAATAGCTCACCTGCCCCAAGAGCATGGCTGCAGGGACTCTGTGGTCTTTCACACCAGTTTTCTCCTGGCAATTAAAATTATCTGATTAAGGAAGACATTTTAATTTTGCAATCAATATGGGAAAATTTTTTTCAACAAATTTATTAAGTAATTTCCCATATAGACATGTATGTGGGTTGCAGGTTCAATCCCCAGCCTTGGTTGGGGTGCATGCAGAAGGCAACTAATTAAAATGTCTCTCTCACATTGATGTTTCTCTCTCAAAAATAATTAAAAATTAAAATAAATAGATATAGATATAGATATTCCCCTCCCTTCCATTCTCTTTAAAAAATCAATAAAATACCCTTGGGTGAGGATTAATAATAATAATAATAATAATAATAATAATTTCCCATATAGATTTCTTACTTATTCACTACTGAACTAAAATCTTTTTTAATTTTAAAAATTTATTATTTTTATTTTTTTCCATTTTTTTATTAATGTATTACATGTTTACATATCTTCCCATTGCCCCTTCCTACCCCACTCTCATACATGCCCTCACCCCCTAGTGTCTTACATCCATTGGTTATGCTTATATGCATGCATACAAGTCCTTTGGTTGATCTCTTATCTACCCGACCTCTCCCTAACCTTCCCACTATAATTTGACCATCTATTTAATGCTTTACTGCCTCTGTATCTATCTTTTTGTTCATCCTATCTTATAAAAGAGTGATATGCAAATTGACCATACCTCTGCTATATTCACAAGCCAAGCCATGCCCACCAGCCAATCAGGAGCAAATATGCAAATAAACCCAACCAAGATGGCTGCAGCCAAGGAAAGCAGGAGGGAGGCTTGGGATTCCCTGGCAATGGAAGAAGCCAAGCTTTCCACACACCCTGATTGGCCCAAGCCTCTACTCAAAGTTTCAATGATAGATGGTAAATAAACTCCAACAAAAATGGTGGCAGCCATGGAGCTGGAGAGAGCAGGAGACTTGAGTTGCTCCCATAGATGGAGGAAGCCAAACTTTCTGCCTGCTCTAGCAGGCCCAGTCCTACACTCAAGGCTACAAAGTTTTAATTATAGAAGATAAATAAATCCCAACAGAAATGGCTGTGCCAAGGAACGAGCAGGAGGCTTGGCTCCAATCCAGGCTACAAAGTTTCAATTATAAAAGATAAATAAATCCCAGATACCAGGGCCTCCACTTGGGTCACCTAGGGACTTTGCTGACCTACAAACCATCACAGGCCCCTTGCCCAGTCCACCCCACTTCCCAAGGGAACCCCCACCCTGATCTGGGACACCCTTCAGGGAAAACCAGCTGGCCACCACCCATGCACCAGGCCCTATCTAATAAAAGAGTAATATGCAGATTGACCATCACTCCAACACACAAGATGACTGCCCCATGTGGACACAAGATGGCTGCCACAAGATGGCTAGGAGGATAGGGCAATTGGGAGGGACCAGACCTGCAAGGGAGGTCAGTTGTGAGTGATCAGGCAAGCAGGGGAGGGTAGTTGGGGGCAATCAAGCCTGCAGGAGAGGGCAGTTAGGGGTGACCAGGCCAGCAGGGGAGGGTAGTTGGGGGCAAACAAGCCTGCAGGAGAGGGCAGTTAGCGGTGACCAGGCCAGCAGGAGAGGGAAGTTGGGGTTGACTGGGCCTGCATGGAAGGGCAGTTGGGAAGACCCAGGCCTACAGGGGAGAGCGATTGAGGGAACCAGGCCTGCAGAGGAGAGCAGTTCAGGGTGAGCAGGCCTGCAGGGGAGGGAACTTAAGGGTAACCAGGCTTTCAGGGAGGGCAGTTAGGGGCAAACAGGCTGGCAGGGGAGCAGTTAGGCATAAATCAGACTGGCAGGGGAGTGGTTAGGGGGTGATCAGGCTGATAGGCAGAAGCAGTTAGAGACAACGAGGAAGGCAGGCAGGCAAGCAGTTGGGAACCAGCAGTCCTGGATTGTGAGAGGGATGTCCTACTGGGATGGGCCTAAACGGGTAGTCAGACATCCCTCAAGGAGTCGGTCCCAGATTGGAGAGGGTGCAGGCTGGGCTGAGGGACACCCCTATTCCCATACAAGAATTTCATATACCAATCCTCCAGTCAGTTTACAAATGAGTGAGATCATGTGCTATTTTTCTTTCATTGACTGGCTTATTTCACTTAGCATAATGCTCTCCAGTTCCATCCAGGTTGCTGCAAATGGTAAGAATTCCTTCTTTTTTATGGCAGCACAGTATTCCATTGTGTAGATGTACCATAGTTTTCTGATCGACTCATCTGCTGACAAGCACCTAGGCTGTTTCCAAATCTTAGCTATTGTAAATTGTGCTACTATGACCATAGGAGTGCATATATCCTTTCTGATTGGTGTTTCCAGTTTCTTAGGATATGTTACTGGGAGTGGGATTACTGGGTCAAATGGGAGTTCCATTTTTAGTTTTTTGAGAAAATTCCATACTGTTCTCCACAGTGGCTGCACCAGTCTGCATAAAGTACTGAACTAAAAACTTTATGATAATAAATGGCACCTGTCACGTAGAATAAGATTGTAAAGAAGGAAATTAGCCTCAGTGACACAGATATTGAGAAAGGGATGGGAACTCACAGCCCTATAGTCTGTCCTGTGATGCACTAAGAGGATGAGAAGAGAAGATCTACTTTAATTAACTCATATAAATAGTTGTTTTGCACTAAATGCTCCCTAGACCCAATGGGGAGAGAGGGGTGCCAGTTAGCATTGCATAGGACTCACTCTTCATTTCATGGTCCTATTGGCATATGCTACAGTGTCTCTTATTCATTTTAATGTCACTTTACTATTTTCCTTCTTTTTCACCATTCCAAATTCGATATTCTCAACATTGCTGGTACCCAACTGAGAGTATTTTATGTATATCTGTTATATATTTGTCCAAATATATGTATGTTCTAGAAAATTCATGGTATTGCCTTTCTGTGTCATACTTTATTGTACTACAGCTCTCATTCTGTATTTTACCCTTTCACTCAGCCTTATGTTTTTTTAATATATTTTTATTGATCTCAGGGAGGAAGGGAGGGAGGGAGAAACATCAGTGATGAAAGAAAAAATCCTCTGGGTCATGATTTTGCCCTTTTGTTTAATACCTGATTATGTTGCCGCAATCTCCTGTGCACTTGATGGTGTATCATTCATTATGGGTAGTTACAGAATTTTCATAATTAATCTGTAATTACAATACTTGAATAGCATTTTCCATGAAAAATGACTTACAAATTAAACCCAATCTCACCTTACATAATTATCACAGGTCTGACTCTGATGAATGTTTTTGAAGCCCTTGCATGATAGGGCTCTCTCTAATGACAATGTGTTGATTTTTTAATCAACAAAGGTTAAGTAGCATTTATGCTTGCAGACCTACAATTTAAACTTAGACATGTGTCATCAAGAAAGATTTCTGTAGAGCACATGAGTTAAACTGAAATAATTATCCGGGGTTCCAGTGCATTAACATCTTTTGCATAATATATAACGACCATTTTCAGCACAAAAAAAATTTTCTTCATATGGAATAAATCAGTAAAAGTACTTTCCAGCTCACTGACCAATTTAATAAATCAGAGGCCATCTAAATAAGAAAAAAGCATCATTTATTCAGTTTTTCTTTCAAGAGAAATGACATCCCACTTATCTGCTTTATAAATCAAAAAGAGAGAGTACAAAACTTTATTTAATGGAGGCCACAAATACAAATTAGACTACAGTCACCTGTTTCAGTCAGTTAAGAAAAGGAAGAGAAGTCAGGCAGCAGTGCAATGAAGGAAAAGGAAGAGAAGGAAATTTAGGGCAAATTGAGAGTAATTTACTCAGATATAGAGATGGAGACATATAAGTACAGAGGGAAAGGTTGTACATCACAGAGCAACTTAGAGCTGGAAGGAATCAGAAACACCACCTAGTTCATCCTCCTTTTTATGGATAGGAAAAGTTGATGCTGAGAAGAAACTAAGAAGTTTGATGAAAGCCACACAGCTAACCCAAAACAGTCAACAGTTCTGATGGAGAGAGAGAGGCAGAAGAAAGACTGACAAATGCAAAAGCTCAGAAAGACCCAGGACCAGCTCTCTGGTAATAGGCAGAGAGGCAGAGAAACAGAAAAAGCTGTCCCCTCTAACTCTTTATGGAATGAGGCCTACATACATAAAAAACTAAGTATTTGCCTTAATAAGAATAAAATTATGATCTAATCTAGATTTATTTGCTTTGCCAAGTGGCCCTTTTTTAATCTCTGATTTTTCTGTCATATTAACAGTTACTTAGAGTCTTTGAACAATCTCTTCTTCAAACTTTTAACTATTACTGAGACACAATAAAATGAATTATTTCCTAATTAAATACATCCCAGATAGATTGAAAGAGTAGAGTGTTAAGAGAAGTAAGATCATTAAAGTGCTGGAAGAAAATACAGTTGAATAATTATATTATTTTGAATTTGAGAAGTTTTTTCTAAGTCTAATGCCAAAGGCAGAAATCATACACATAAAATAGATGCATATAACTACACAAACATTCAAAACTTTCAAAGAAAAAAAAGAAACATTATATACATATTAACAGGCACAACTGGAAGGAATTATCACATTTACAACAAAGAGTTACAGCCCAAAATCCTCCTATATAATAAATAAGTAATATGCAAATTAACCCTCACGCCATCAAGATGGTTGTGTCCACAGTGGAGGCGGGGTTCCCATAATGAGCCATCAGCAGGGACCTGAGGCTGCATGGCACCAGGCCAGGGCAGGGGACCTCTGGCCATGCCACCCACCCAGTGGGGCTTCACAGGGGACCTCAAGATGCACCCTTCACCCCAGGCTGAGGGACCTGAAGCCACATCTCCCACCCTGGCACCAGGCCAGGGGACCTGAGAGTGTCCCAAGGGACTTGAGGTTGCGCCCCCAGCCAAGAGGAGCTTGACCTGGGACCCAAGGCTGCACCCCCCCCAACCCAGTGAGGCTTGACAGTGGACCTGAGGCTGTGCTCCTCACCCTGCGGGACTTGAAGGGGGTGAGGCCAGCTAGGTCTGGATCTCGCTCAATGGGGGCAGGTCGGCCAGGTCTGGGTCTCACTCGATTTTGAGGTGCACACAGGTGGGCAGGGACTTGACTCTGGGTCCTGCGTGCACCCAGACTCTGACAGGAGGAAAATTTTCATATACATTTTACTAACTTTCTTTCATCTCTGACACTTCTGTTATAGAGAAAGGGAAAAATCACAATATTAAAATATTTCCTCTAATTAATCCCCTTTTAATGTGTATGAATTTCATGCACTGGGCCACTGGTATGATTATAAATGAATAAGAAATAGGACTTCTTTTTTTCCCCCACGAAGAAACAAAATATAAGAATTGGTAACACAAAAAAATAATTCAAATCACAGTATTTGAAGCAATGAACTCTTCTCTACTCAACCTATAAATTCAAAAGGCTCCTGCCTAATATTAGACTTAGAGTGAAGAAGGTGGGCATATCATACTCCATACAAATTATTAACATTCTTAGAAGAAAATATACTTCCAATGCCTTTAAAGATGTAGCTCAGGCTGGGATTGCTCAGTGGTTAGAGTGTCAGCATGCCCACTGAAAGGTCAAAGGTTCAATTCCTGGTCAAGGGCACATCCCCCTGGGCTCTAACTTCAATCCCCAGTCCCCAGTCAGAACATCTGCAGGAGGCAACCAATCATTGTGGCTCTCTCAGGAGGAAAATTTTCTCTACCCCTACTTTCCACTCTCTCTGAAAAAAATCAATGGAAAAAATTATCCTTGGGTGAATATTAAAAAAATGAAAATAATGAAAGTAAAATGTAAATACTCTTGTTCCCAGCAATTATATAACTATAAGAATTAATTCTAAGTAAAAACTGGACAAGTGTACAAAGGTTCTTATAGGGATATTCATTATAGTATCATATAAAATGGAAATTGGTTGGTAGTCCAATGGTTGTGGAAGAGCAAACTAAGTTCTCACAGAGTGAGCTACTGTTCAGGCTTAAACAAGATGTTCTAGTTACACATTGCTTAGAAAATGTTTTGTGATATATTGAGTGCAAAAAAGCATATTTCAAAACAATGTGTATATCATGATTGCATTTCTTCCTTTGCCTTATTTTTTACACAAGTGTAAGCTCATAGATAAAAGTAGAAAAGGCTATTTGTTAAAGTGAAAGTTATATCTGAGTAGCATTACAGATTCTCTTTTTCATTTCACTTATCAGTATGTTTACAATTTCCACAGTGAAAAACTGTTACATTTGTAATAAGGGGAAAAGAGACGGTGATATCTAAAAACAAGGATTTTTAAATTTTAGCACATTTTGATAGGATGCAGTGGTGAAATTTTAAATGGCAAAGCCTTAATTGGACAAAAATCCCTTGGGAAATCTTTATTGCAAAAACAAAACCCATAGAGACTAAAATTATAGAAGCCAAATTAAAATTTTAACACATAAAAGGTGACTAATTGATTGAAATTCTTCCAAATCATGGCAAAGGACTCAAAAAGGGCATTGGACTCTCTTCAATTAATCCTGTCTTCAAATATTTTCTTTAATAAATAATCCCTGAAGAATTATTATTCAAATCTATGAACTACCCAGTGAGGGAATGTTGACCTTGGGTTTATAAAGATAACAGAGTGCTTTGTTTGTCATTTCATGACTGAGGATTTTCAGGTCCAAGAAAATGCTAATCCATCTCTGCAGCTAAGGCCCTGTCTGCTGAGTCTGCCACATTGTACACTTTTTCTCAACATAATAGAACAAGTGATAGGAATCAAACCACCAACTACCAACCTTCCCTAACTCTCACAGTCCTACAGACCACTCCATCTTTGAAAACCCCCAAAACATAGGGACATTTATGGGCACTGACCCTAATGCTCTTCTTCTGCATCAGATGGTCAATACTAAACAGAGTTTAAGATCGAAGACAAAGGAATAAGGCAGATCCAACACAACGGAGCCACTTTGGAGCTTTGAGTCCTTGAGAAAACTTCTGAATTTCTCTAAGCTCAGTTTTCTCATCTGTACAATGGCTGTAGTGATAATAATGCCTAACTGGCATTATGAGAACTGCATGATTAACAAATATAAGGCATGTGGGAGAGAACCTTTAAAGATGTAGAACCTCCAATAAAAATGTAACTTTTATTAACAGTATCTTTTTTCTAAATTTCATCACATATTTTGTTTGATAATTTTAACTATAGTTTAGTTTATTTAATGTCCAGAAAAGTTACTCTAAAATACAGACATGTATATAAACTTGAGTTCATCCCTTTGTACTTGCTGCTTAAAAAAAAAAAAAAAGCATAGCTAAAGTCATTACAGACACAATTAAACTCACCTAGATAAAATGCTCCAACAAATCCATCTATGAAGTTGGTTAGGAATATTTTAATATTTTCATGCTATAGACCTCCATCTAACTCTGTAACTTACTCTAAAAATCACAATGAACTTGCTCTTTGTGCTGAATGTCTTGCAGTGACATTTAGACAAAAGCAATGAAATTTGACCTGACCTGGTAATAAATGTGGTGTGGTTGACTTTCATGAAAAATTATTAATTCCAACTTCCAACCATTTCAGACAAGGACCTGAGAATCTTTACCATGAACTCTGAAGCAAAGCATTCCATGAGACAACCACTTTTTAAATGGGCTTATCCCTTCCAACTAATTGACTTCATTACTATGTTAATATACTCATGATTCTCTGCCTTTGTATATTTTGTCAATAGATAGTGGAACTGAAGGACATGAGATTAAAAAGTAAAAAAAAAAAACACAGAGATTTCTATAAACTTCTTTTCTATGGGAAACTAGATAAAACTTCTAAAACACCATAACACCATATATATATATATATATATATATATATATATATATATATATATACACACACACACACACACACACACACACACATATATATATATATATATGTATATATATATATATATATATAATGTATTATGTATCTCCAAACATTTTATTTCTGTAGCCAATGATTGCATCTCAAACACAGCCTCTTTTAATTAGGCATTTAGCTTTAGGGAAGAAAGCATCTAGTTTCTCTATTAGGCAAGACCCATTTGAAAGTGAGCATGTCAGCCTGGGCGGCTTGACTCAGTGGTTGTGCATTGACCTATGAACCAGGAGGTCTTGGTTCCATTCCTGGTCAGGGCACATGCCTGGGTTGCAGGCTCAATCCCCAGTGTGGGGCGTGCAGGAGGCAGCCAACCGATTCTCTCTCACCATTGATGTTTCTCTCTCTCTCTCCCTCTCCATTCCTCTATGAAATCAATAAAAATATTTTTAAAAGGATGAAAATGAGCATGCTAGCTGCACTTGGCCATCTCATCTCCTTCCACAATTGTTCAAGGCATGATGAATGAAAACAGCTATAGCAGAGGTTCCTCCATCTGAGCTGCATGCTTTCTGTCATTCCCAGGTGGTGCTGGAGGTCAGCAGGGCTTCCTGGGCTGCATCCGCTCCCTGAGGATGAATGGGGTGACTCTGGATCTGGAGGAAAGAGCAAAGGTCACTTCCGGATTCAAATCCGGGTGCTCGGGCCATTGCACCAGTTATGGGGCTAACTGTGAGAATGGAGGCAAATGCATAGAGAAATATCATGGTTACTCCTGTGACTGCTCCAACACGGCCTATGATGGAACATTTTGCAACAAAGGTAAGGCAGAACCAGTTTCTGGTCATGTTTACACATCTCTTTAAGCCTAAATCATCTGCATAATGATTTCTCAGGTGCACAAAGTGCACCTTTATTCTCAAAATGTCCAGAATTCTTCTCCCATCTTAGGTAGGGAGTCTCTATCAGTCCCTAATCTGATGTTTAATATAATGTAATAAGAGATGCTTTGAATGAGGTGCAGAATTTCCCCCAAATTCCAGCAAACTGTGCACTGACTATATTACCAAGCAAATAGCTATGTCACACCTTAGTGCTGAGTGACAGAGTAAGTAGTTTCTGAAAGGGGACTCAGGCCTGACAATCCCATTTAAAGACATCAGAGGAGCCGAAACTGGTTTGGCTCAGTGGATAGAGCATCGGCCTGCAGACTGAAAGGTCCCAGGTTCGATTCTAGTCAGGGGCATGTACCTTGGTTGCGGGTATATCCCCAGTGGAGTGTGTGCAAGAGGCAGCTGATCGATGTCTCTCTCTCATCGATGTTTCTAACTCTCTATCCCTCTCCTTTACTCTCTGTAAAAAAAATCAATAAAATATATTTAATAAAAACATCAGAGGAGTCAACACACTGGATGGATGGGTTGCCAAAGGATTCAGTGACTGCAACCCAGGATCTTGACACCCATCCCACTCTCACCTCTGGTTGCTAAGAGACTGGATTCAAGATGGTCTTCCAAGAAAGCCCATTTGTCTGGTTACTGTCATTGTCATCATTGTGACTCTTACACAGGACCCTCTGTGGGTAGTTCTCAGCCTGTTATACTGCAGGAAACCTGAGAGACCACGTCTAATCATTCAACTCAGAGCATCCGTTATTACATTTATTTTCAGTCTTGAGTGATTTCTTTTATCCCCAGAAAAGTCTTCAGAGCCAGTCAGCAGACTACAAGAGCCTAGTGCACATGCATGTTATCATACACCTTGAGGTCCTATGTGACAAGAAAAATTTCACTCAACTGAATGCAATCTGGGCTGCATCCCCTTCCCATAAGCAAGCAAGAGAGCTGGAGAGAAGCAGGCTGCCCCCTTCCTGAGCTACACCTGAAATGCATGTGAATCTCTCTTCTCTTTCTAAATGAATGTGCAGCCTTTGGGTAACATTTTCTGCACTTGGTTGGTATGTCTCTTCATAAGAAGCTTTACATAAGCAGCCTATTCATACTCTTGGAAATACATACAGGGTGATTATGTTGGCATTATTCACACATGATGCCACCCAGAAGGAGGAATTATTCCACAACATTCTCTGTACATCCAGGCTACTGTCTGGCGGTGCTGTCATATGAGCATATAGATGAGGTCAAACAGGGCTTGAAGAATGAGTACGAGATGACAGCTGAGGCGGGAAGGAACACCACCGCTGAATAATGCCACTGCACATTAATGGGGTGACTCCAGGGCATCTTTCTGCTCAGGACCACATGGTTCCATGATTTTCTTGTGGCACACAATGGGACCGGTTTGCAGAACACATTAATTTTCCAATTGTAGAAATGACAGTCTTGCAATTACTATCCGTTGTGCTTGATGCTAATTTAATGCAGTCATTCCATTGCCAAAGTGATATCTGAATGCAGTCAAGTGAGCGCTAATGCCTGAGAGATTTTACTCATGAGTACCCATTTAAAGAAAATTGCAGGCCCCTTGTTTTTGAAGAGTTAGGTTATACATGGTAGTTCATACAAAATCTCTGGGGTAATAGGCAATATTCACAAATAAGAAAGGCAGCTTTGCCCATACTAAAGATAAAGTCAAATGAAGCCTGTGAGTGTCCTTTGACCTTTTCTCAAAGGGTTTAAACAAAAGACACCTAAATGTTCTTAGTGTCTGTTTAGCTGGAAGAGATTACATTTGACTCAGTGGCTAGAGCCAAAAAAAATTAAAATTAAAAACTGTAGAACATATTTGGGAAGTATTTGTGGACATGCTTCTGAGTCCAGACAAGTTTCTTCTTGACTTGGGAGAATGATGGTGTTGCTGTCCAGAGGAATCTTGCAGCTTCCTGGGAAAGTGTTGTCTGCAATAAGGCAAGCTCGCTTGTGGACAGGGATCTTCCCTCTCAAACCTCTAGCCACATACCCCTCTGTTCTGGATCCCACCTTTCAGGTATCCTGGTGTTTACACAGCAGCTTCTAGGACCACACCCTCAGAGTGGGGCTGCAGCAAATAGCTTGGCTTCTAGAAAGAGCAGCTATAGTCAGCCACCAACAAAAGAGCTCATGAAAGTCCTTGGAAGGCCTTCCTTTGATAGCACAAGTCTGTGCCTCTGAATGTGGATTTATGTTCACAATATTTAGATAAGTGAATAAAGCAGGTCCTAACATCACACACAGCCTGATTTGTTTATACAAAATCACACACACACACACACACACACACACACACACACAAGCAAACTGTGAGAAAATGCCCTGGCTGGTTTGGCTCAGTGGATAGAGCGTCAGCCTGGGGACGAAAGGGTCCTGAGTTCAATTCTGGTCAAGGGCACATGCCCAGACTATTGCTTGATCCCCAGTAGGGAGCATGCAGGAGGCAGCTGATCAGTGATTCTCATCATTGATGTTTCTATCTCTCTCTCGCTCTCCCTTCCTCTCTGAGTCTTGTGTCCTGGATGGTCTGACTCAGTTGGTTGGGCATTGTCCCATGCACCAAAGTGTTGCCTCTTTGATTCCTAGTCTGAGCACATGGCTGAGTTGAAGGCTTGATCCCTAGTGGGGGGCATTCAGGAGGCAGCCAATTGATGTTTTGCTCTCACATTGATGTTTCTTTCTTTCTCTCCCTCTCCATTCCTCTCTTTCTAAAAACCAAAAATATTTTTTCAGAGACACCAGGAACAGTGCTCAGAATTTTTCTGTCCACATTAGTAGTGTTTCCATAACTGAGAGCAGAGAGCTCTGCCTGCCCTCTATTTACATGAGCACTCGCCCACATCTCTGTATAGCAGTGACATGCATTGTCTGGAAGCTCAGTGATTCAAAGTTCAGCCATGCCTGCAGACCTCAGAACTACACTATTTTGTGGCCTGCTGCTGCCATCATAGTTAGTCCAGCAGATGAACGCTGTGTCCCTGGTTAAATCCAGTCTGTGTTATGGAATTGCCATGAATCTTTTGGCATGGAACACCATATATGCAGCAAGCACCCTTGAGATTAAGTCAGAGTGGATTTGGAAGCATCCTCATGGTGTTATTAGTGATGTCTTTGGAAAATCATATTGGTTCCTTGAATACTTACAGAATTTCAAGAAATAAAAAGTGACTGCTCTATTCTAGAAACCTCATCTATAATTTTCCCCTTTCTTCAAGTGGATAATGGTCTCTCTTTCCCTCCCACTCCTACATTAAAGATAACAACTCCAGTTCCCATTGATGAGTTCAGGTATTTCTCATCTTTAATCTAAATGTAACCCAAATATTTACACAAGCCCAGTGCTAGTTACTTCTTAGTTTTTAGAATCAGAGATTAATAAGGTTTTAAGTAAAATTCTTTCTAAAACTTTACTAATTGAAGTAATCTAATTTAAATCCCTTTTAAGTAGGTCTGTTTTAACCTGTTGCCTTTTATAATTCCTTAATAAATGTCTCTTAAAATGGTATCTTGTAAATTCAGTTAAAAATATAAATGAAGTCCAACAAATCAAATTAAAACATTAGACCAAGTTGTAAATTTCAAACAAGTTTATAGCCTCCCCTCCTGTTAAATAAAGAAAAAAATGTTATCTCATGTGACTTTCTAAAGTGCCTACAGAATCATAAGCCACATGTGGTTATTACCATACTTCATAAAGTCTTTAAAAATAGCAAGGAATATTTCAAACAGTTTTATTTCTATTCCTATAATGAATTTGTCATTGTTCAGACTTTATGCTTTTGCCCTAACATTCAGATGTCATGGGGTTACTTATTTCAACAATTCTTCAATTACTCTTGAATTGTTAAGGATTTGTGAAGCTTTTTGTCAGAAAATCAAAGTATCTCATGGTTGAAATGACATTTTACTGAAACCTCCTTTTATGCCAGACACTAAACTAAATATATTCACAATAGCTTACCTTATTTATTCATCACAGCAATTTTGAGATGTAGGTGTTAGTACTCTGATTTTTTTAAATGAAGGAATTGAGACTTCTAAAAGGTTACTATCTGAAGACACATGGCTGGTCAATGACAGATTGGACATCCATGCATCCTAAGAACTCAGGGACATCCATGCGACCTCAGAACTCAGGGACATCCTTGCATCCTCAGAACTCAGGGACATCCTTGCATCCTCAGAACTCAGGGACATCCATGCAACCTAAGAACTCAGGAACATGCATGCACCTTCAGAATTCCCAACTCCAGGGACATAAATAAAAGCACCTCACTTAGAGCTGATCAGTTCCACACTCTTCCCTTTGCTGAAGACTTAGTGGACCCCAAAGCTGAGATACTCAGGGACAAGATGACATGTAATCACAGACTCAACTGGCAGTGACTATTCCCCCAAATGCCTCAAAAAGCCTTAAAATAATCAACTGTAAATAATGTGAAGTTTACAAAAATAATGCTATCTTTTCTCACATAGTATCTTCATGATTTCAGCTAAAACTCCATACATTTCTTTCATTAATATAAAAGGAAGCAAAATAATGAATTGTTCAAGGTATTTTACTTTTAAATCTCTCACATTTTCAGCTGTACCAAAAGCAGATCTGTACACCACCATCCACATTGCCCATGAGCATTTTATCCTGTCTACATGGCACCCTTCTTTTGGTGGTGATCCTGTGTGTAATGACATGCTAGTGATTCCATGGAAAGAGGCCAATACATCCTAGACATTTGTCTCTCTTACTATACCATACATTTCACCATGAAGGCTGAATATAGGTCTAGGTCCAAAAAGTTCTGAATAAGTTTCCCTTCTACCTTTGCCTTTCTTCCCAGGGCTCTCTCTCTCTGTGTGGCTGAGTAAACACACACACACTCCACAGACAAACAGAGCCAGTGTTGAATTGGACCTTTCTAACAATAGGTCACAGATAATAAGCTATTTCTTTGTATTTTATGGCACATCCACATACCATATCCAAGATTTTATGTTAACAGTGGAGAAGACCTTTCACTACAAATATATAATGTGTGGACTGGAATGAGGGGCATAGAAGGTCTGACCAAAGAAATTCTTCTGATGTGAGAGAGCAGTCTAGACTGCTTTCTCTTTTTTTATTGTCTAAAGTTTTACATATGCCTTCTTTTTTCCCAATTGACCCCCTTCCAGCCATTCCCACCCCAGGCTTGCCACCAACCCATAACCATATCTGTGTTATTATATATTATGCTAATATGCATGTATACAAGTACTTTGGTTGCTCTCTAACCCGCCCCCCCACCCTACCCTTTGTCTCTGGATCTAGTCTCGATCATCAATTTATGTTGATCACTATATCCCACTTATGAGTAAGATCATGTAATATTTATCTTTCTCTGATTGGCTTATTTTGCTTAGCATAATGCTCTCCAGTTCCATCCATGCTGTTGCAAATGGTAAAAGTTCCTTCTTTTTTATTGTGGTATAATATTCCATTGGATAAATGTACTAGTTTTTTAGTCCACTCCTCTGCTGATGGACACTTAGGCTGTTTCCAAATCTTAGCTATGGAAAATTGTGCTGCTATAAACATAGGGGTGCATATATCCTTTCTCATTGGTATTTCTGGTTTCTTGGGATATATTCCTAGAAGTGGGACCACTGGCTCAAATGGGAGTTCCATTTTTAACTTTTGAAGGAAACTCCATACTGTTCTCCACAGTGGCTGCACCAGTCTGCATTCTTACCAGCAGTGCAGAAGGGTTCCTTTTTCTCCACATCCTGGCCAGCACTTGTCATTTGTTAATTTGTTGATAGCCTTTCTGACAGGTGCGAGATGGTATCTCCTTGTTGTTTTGATTTGAATCTCTCAGATGATTAATGTCTTTGAGCATGTTTTTTTCATAGGTCTCTGGGCCTTCTGTATGTCCTCTTTCGAAAAGGTTCTATTTAGATCCTCTGACCATTTTTTGATTGGATCATTTATCTTCCCTCTGTTAAGTTGTATGAGTTCTCTGTAAATTTTGCAGATTAAACCTTTATCAGAAATATTATGGGCAAATATGTCCTCCCATGAAGTGGGCTTTCTTGTTGTTTTGTTGATGGTTTCTTTTGCTGTGCTGTAGTCCCATTTATTTCTTTTGTCCTTAGTCTCCATTGACCTAGGAACTGTGCCTGTAAAGATATTGCTACGACATATGTCTTCTATTTTGCTGACTATGGAATCTTGTAGTATTTTTATGGTTTCCTATCTTACATTTAAGTCCTTTAGCCATTTTGA
>PVJN01036134.1:0-21679 GCA_004026805.1 Lasiurus borealis | reverse complement strand
TGTAATTATTTATTTCAGACAGTGTATGCTTAACTTCTGACTGGTCCTTTTCCATTTTGTTGGCATTCTCATTAAGATCCTTAAAGGTCTCATTAAGTCCCTCAGAGGCTTCTAGAAGATTCTTGAATAACCTTATAAATGTGGTTTTGAACTCTATGTCCAGTAGTTTGCTTTCCTCATTTTCTTTCATTTGTGATGTGTTTCTTTGTCTCCACCTTTTGGCTGATTCCCTGTGTTGGTGGGGTGGTTTTCTGTGATAGGTGACCTATAGGGCCCAGTGGTTTAGCCTCCCCTATCACCTGAGGTGGACACTCTTGGTACATCCTTTTGTGGGCTGAGTGCAAAGTCTTGTTGTAGGTAATCCTTGATTGCTATTGGTACACTGGGAGGACTTGACCTCCAGGCCAAATGATTGTGAGGATCCACTGTATCTATAATGGAAGAACTGCTGTGCTGGAAACACCCTTATGGAGCAGGACTTGTTTCAGTGGGGCTTTGGTGCTCACTAAGTCTGTCTCTTGAATGTGTCTCTTATGGATGTAAGGAGTTGAAATCTAGTGTTGTCTCACACTGACCACTAGGTACACTGGCTTCTGGATCTCCAATGGGGTGCAGGTCAGTTACTGTCTGAGGCCACCCAGCAGAAGCTACAGCGAGATCTGCAGATTTCTCCTCTTTGCTTGGAGTTTGGGGGTTTTGGAACTGTCTGACCAGAGCTGCAGTTTGTTCGATTAAGCTATGAGAGGGCAGGCCATTTATATGCAAAAGCCGCTGCACAGAGCTTGGGTGGGGCAGGGTCTCAGGGAATCACTAGGCTACGGTGTGGCAAACAGTGATGGCTGCCAGTCAGTCATCTCTGCATCTCCAAGTTTCCATGCTCCCATGTCCTGTGCCCCAGTGCAGTAAACAATGATTCCTACACACACCTCTGCAAAAAAAGCTACCCTCACTTTCCAACCTGATGGCAGACAGCCCAGCTTCTCCCCATAGGAGTCTGGGTCCCCAAAATCTCACCAGAAACTGGAGTTCAGAGTAATCGGGAGTTTGTGTCTCCCTTCGAGTTGAAAAAACAGCGCACCCAGTCGCCAGCCACCAGCCCAATTTGCGCCCCTCCATACCTCAGCTTTTCCGTGCTTGTGCATGTCTCAATGCTCTTTTCTCCTTCCTTCTAGTTGTAGAACTTCTACTCATCCAGGTTTCCTGTGGTTCTAGGGGATAGCCATTTTGTCTGTTAGTTGTAGTTTTGGTGTGGTTGTGAGAAGCAGCACATACAGGTGTGTACCTTATGCTGCCATCTTGGTTTTTCTGAATTGGATTAATTTTAAATGTTAAACTAACCTTGCATTCCTAGAATAAATCCCACTAAATCATAATGTAATATCCTTTTTATAAATTGATGGATTCAATTTACTAAAATTTTGCTTAGAATGTCTCCTTTTTGGTTCAAAAAAGATACTGGTCAGCAATGTTCTTTCCTTGTAACATTTTTGCCTGGTTTTGTTATCAGGATAATCCTGGCCCAATAGAATGAGTTTAGAACTATTTCCTCTGCTACAATTTTCTGGAGGAGTTTGTGTAGATTTGGTACTTTTCGGTAAATGTTTGGCACATTTCATCAGTGACATCATACTGGTAACCTGAAAACTCTCCCAAGGCAGCAAACTGGGGCAATTGTAGAGATCTTCTCCTTTGTTTTCTGTCTTTCAGAGATCACTATCCTTCACTGCCTAATGTTCAATGTCTTAGAAATCTTTGTTTTACAAAATTTGTCAGTTTTCTTTTTAGTTGTTTCAAGGAGGAGGGTAAATCTTCTCTATTAATCCATCTAATTTTAATTTCAATTCACTGCTGCAAATTCTTCTCTACATTCAGTCTTACCCCCCAGAAGCCACTGTCCACTCAACAGACAGCAATCTTTTTAAACAGAAAGTCACACCATATTTGATTTAAAACCTGGATTCTCATGGCACTTGGAATAAGTTCAAATTCATTATCTTGCCTGACTTCCCATAACTCTCTCTTTCCCTCTCCAGCTAGGTCTTCTCCGGGCCTCTGTACTTTCTAGTCCCTCTGCATGAAAACTTTCCATATCCTTGCATGGATAACCCCTCACCATCATTCAAGTCTCAAGTCAAATGTCACTGCCTCAAAGAGAATTTCCCCATTTGCTAATCATTCTAAGCAAACACCAGTCACTGCAATATTGCCCTATTTTATTTTCTTCATGGAATTTATCATTATTGGAAATTCTTTTTTTGTTGTTGTTTAATATTATTTTATTTTAAAAAAATTTTTATTGATTTTTTTTACAGAGAGGGAGGGAGAGATATAGAGAGTAAGAAACACCGATAAGAGAGAAGCATCAATCAGCTGCCTCCTGCACATCCCCTACTGGGGGAAGTGCCCGCAACCAAGTTACATGCCCTTGACCAGAATCGAACCCGGGACCTTTCAGTCCATAGGCTGACGCTCTAGTCACTGAGCCAAACCTATTTTGGCTGAAAATTCTTATTTAGTTTATTTACTATTTGTCTCTTTGAGAATGGCATTGTCTTGTTGCTCACTTCTTTTTCTAAGAACCAAGCACAAAAATGCCTAAAATATATTGGTTGAATAAAAGATGAAAGACATTTTCACAAGGAGTTGAAAACTATCTCTAATTTTGAGAAACCAAGATGGTAACATAAGTAAACACCTAAACTGCTGCCTCATACAACAATATCAAAACTATAACAAAAAGACAAAACGGACACCATCTAGAACCACAGGAGAGCTGGCTGAGTAGAAATTCTACAACTAGGAGGGAAAAGAAAAGCACATTGAGACTCAGAGGAGCTGCAAAAGGCTGAGGTATGAACACGCACATGCAGAGAGAGGACGGGCAGCTGAGTGCACAGGTGGCTGAATGTGTGGCTGGCTTCCTCAAGCAGGAGGAAGACAGAAGCTCCTAACTGCACTGAACTCCAGTTCCGGGCAAGACTCTGGGAATCCAGACCCATTCAGGGGAATCTGGACTGTCAGGAAAAGAGAAAGCACACTGAAACTCAAGGGAGCTGCAGGAGGCAGAGTTCCAGAGGCACGCATGCAAAGAGGACTGACTCCTGAGTGAATGGGTGGCTGAGTATGCAGCTGGCTTTCTAAAGTGGAAGGGAGACAGAAGCTCCCAAATGTGCTGAACTCCAGTTCCAGGTAAGTTTTTGGGAACTCAGACTCATTTGGGGAGAAACTGGATTGTCTGGCAGTGGGCGAAACTCGAGGGTGGCTTTCTCTCAGAGGTGCTTGCAATGATTACTGAGGGACACTGAGACTTAGGGGCATCATAGGGCAGGGCTGATGGGAAACCAAAGCTGTCTGCTCCACCCTGAGACTCTGCCCCATCCAAGCAAAGAACAGAGGCTTTTACAATTTTGCAAGTCTTCTCTCAAAAGGATGTCTCCAGCACAGAAGTTCTCCCATCCATTTAAACATAAGATGGGAAAGCACAAAAATATTAGAGGAATCCACAGGCAGCACAATCTCAGATATATGCTGAAGGAACTTCTTTACTGATACTGCTCCAATGGCAGGGGAAGCTAAAGAGAAAATAAACAAATGGGAGTACAACAAAATAAAAAGCTTTTGCACAGCAAAAGAAACCATCAACAAAACAACAAGAAAGCCCACTGTATGGGAGAACATATTTGCAAATGTTATCACTGATAAAGATTTAATCTCCAACATCTAAAGCCAAATTTATACAACTTAATAAAAAGAAGATAAATGATTCAAAAAAAAAATGGGCAATGGACCAAAATAGAATCTTTTCAAAAGAAGACAAAAGGGAGGCCAAGAGACACATGAAAACATGCTCAAAGTTACTAATTATCCAAGAGATGCAAATCAAAACGACAATGTGATACCATCTCACACCTGTCAGAATGGCAATCATCAACAAATCGACAAACAACAAGTGTTGGCAAGGATGTGGAGAAAAAGGAACTCTCATGCACTGCTGGTGGAAATGCAGACTGGTGCAGCCACTATGGAGAACAGTATGGAGTTTCCTCAAAAAATTAAAAATGGAACTCCCATTTGACCCAGCGATCCCACTCTTAGGATTATAATCTAAGAAACTAGAAACACCTATCAGAAAGGATTTATTCACCCCTATGTTCATAGCAGTACAATTTACAATAGCTACAATTGGGAAACAGCCTAGGTGCCCATCAGCAGATGAGTGGATTAGAAAACCATAGTACATCTTCACAATGGAATACTATGCTGCCATAAAAAAGAATGAATTCTTACCATTTGCAGCAACCTGAATGGAACTGGAGAGCATTATGCTAAGTGAAATAAGCCAGTCAATGAAAGAAAAATACCACATGATCTCACTCATTTATAGAAAATAAAGAACATCATAAACTGATGAACAAAAAGATAGATACAGAGGCAGTAAAGCATCAAACATACTATCAAATTACAGCAGAAAAGTTAGAGAGAGGTAGGGTAGATAAGAGGTCAACCAAAGGACTTTTATGCATGCATATAAGCATAACCAATGTACACAAATTGCTGGGGGGTTAGGGTATACATGGGAGTGGAAGGGAAGGCAGTGGGAAGATATGTACACATATAATACATTAATTAAAAATTAAAAAGAAAGAAGGAAGGAAGGAAGGGAGAAAGGAAGGAAGGAAGGAAGGAAGGAAAGAAGGAAGGAAGGAAAGAAGGAAGGAAGGAAGGAAGGAAGGAAGGAGAGAGAGAGAGAGAATCTAGAAAGTTCTTCCACCCCCAACCCTAGATAACAGCTGATCCTCACAGCCAATCAGCCTGGAGGTCAATTCCCCCCAGTGATACCAACAACAATCAAGACTTAACTACAACAGGAGTGGCAAGAAATATTCAACATGATGAATAGCAAGAACCTACAACCAAGAATAATCTATCCAGCAAAGCTAACATTCAGAATTGAAGGGCAGATAAAGAGCTTCACAAATAAGAAAAAGCTAAAGGAGTTCATCAACTACAAACCAGTATTATATGAAATGCTGAAGGGTACTCTTTTAGAAGAGGAAGAAGAAAAAGGTAAAAGCCAAAAAATTATGAACAACAAATACATATCTATCAACAAGTGAATCTAAAATTTAAGTGAATTAAAAATTTGATCAACAGAATAAACTGGTGAATATGATAGAATCAGGAGCACAGAAAGGGAGTGGACTGATAATTCTCAGGGGGAAAGGGGTGAGGGGTGTACAGGGAGAGACTGGACAAAAATCATACACCAATGGATGAGATCAATGGGAGGGAGCTAAGGGCAGAGGAAGGGGTGGGAGCTGGGTGGAGGAGTGGTATGGAGGGGAAAAAAGAGAAACAAATGTAATAATCTGAATAATAAAGATTTAATTAAAAAAATAAAAATGAAAAACAAATACATGTCTATCAACAAGTGAATTTAAAAATCAAGTGAATAAAAAATCTGATGAACAGAATAAACTGGTGAATATAATAGAATCAGGGCATAGAAAGAGTGGACTGATAATTCTTGGGGGAAAGGGGTTAAAGGGGTGCGGGAAGAGACTGGAAAAAATTCATACACCTATGGATGAGGACCAGTGGGGTAGTGGTAAGAGCAAAAGGTGGGGAGGAACTGGGGGAGGGGAGTATCTATGGAGGGGGGAAAAGAGGAACAATTGTAATAATCTGAACAATAAACATTTATTATATTAAAAAAAACTATCTCTAATTTTAAGTCCTCTAACAATATTAGTCTCTTTTTTTGAACAGGTTCCATATTGTCTATGTCATTTTTTTAAATAGCGTATCCAGATGTATACAATAATCCAAGTGTTATCTGACCAAGTACAAAACACAGCGGAACTGTAACATTCTTTTAATAAATGCTGTTTAAAATTAGAATATCTCTTTTGGGCTATATTACACTATTGGCTTTTATTAAGTGTGCAATCAACTAAAATCCCCTTTTGAAAAAGTGTGTTTCTATAACATAATAACTTCTCCACATTTATTATTTAAATAGTTGATATTCAGATTTGAGATTTAGCATTGGTCTCTAAGTTTTATCTTGCTAAACTCAGATCAACATTACAACCAATTAGATTCCTTTTGACTCACGATTCTGAAACCTAGCAATTAGTTATTTCTCTCAATTTCACAACATCTGCAAACTTGATATGATGCCATTAGGATCATCATTTAAGTCATTGAGAAAAATGTTCAGTGTGGAAGTGCTGAAGGGAGACTTCTCAGGCATATATCTAAAGCCCTACCTCTAAGCTAACACCAATCCATTAATAAGCACATTTTGGGTATAGCAGTTCATTTCAGGTTAATTTATATAATAATACCATATTATCACACAGACTGTAATTCTCCATTTTGTCCATACCATTACTATCATATAATTTCCTCCATTAAAAGTCATACATAATATAAAAGGCTCCTTGATATCCTGGCATCTTACCACTAAACACTTCAAAGAGATTATGATATTTTTAAAGAACTCCTTAGCTTTAAATCAATCTGAATTCTCTTGATTTTTCTTTTAATGGATTAAATTTTGCATTTAGTGTAATAATTCACTGTTTCCACTAGTCCTTAAACTTCATATGAAAACTTTATATGAAAAATAGGATCATCAGGAACACAGCCTTACACCTTCTCCATATACACCATATCTCTATCTTCTGTACCCTTGAGACACTAAAAATTGAAAAGTAACTTTTAAATTGAACCTTAAAAATAAACTGAGAGGAGATACTATTAGAACTGGAGGAAAGATCTCTGCCAAGAAAAGCTAAACAGCAAGATAAGTGAAGCAAGATAAAGCATTCAAAAGTGGGAAATACTTTATGTTTATACATACACAATGTAATGAATATGTAATTTTATCAGTTTAATTTTAAACATTTTAAATTCCTAAAACATCCTGTAGTCAAAGTTCCACAAATCCATTGTACATAAAGTTACTCACAAAGAGTAAAGAAGGAATTTTCTGTGACAAAAGTGAGCTAAAGGTTGATCTGACTGGCAGTTTATTATTCCTCCCCACAAATATCCTGGCTATGTTGCTCTGCACTTCCCCAGACACTGAAAGAGCACTCTCTCCCCTACTCCAGAAAAGCATAACTTATCAAGAATCGTTACCAACAAAATTTTAATAATTTTAAGAAGGATCCAAATGCTTATAACTGTATTTGCCATGCTTTATTTCTTAAACCATGGTACATTATATGGTTTTGTTATATTATCCTTTGCAACTTGTATATTCATAGTAAATTTTTAAAAATTGAGTTATTATCCAAAAAAGACCAATTATCACTCCAAACAATGAATGCCTATACCTTCCCTTTCAAAATCTTAACTCTGGATCTATTTATTGGTTAAGAATTAAATAATGACCCACATTTTGAATATTATTATAGGTTAAACAAATGCTTAGTATTAAGTGTAGAATTAAGAATACTAAACTTTACTTCAAAAATTAACTTCTAATCTTTAAAAGCATATATAAATACATTTTACATAATAGTACTTTTTCTGAAAACTATTTTGTGTTCCTTTTTGTCACGTACCTTTTACACACCAATTTCCAAAAACTGATATAGAAGCCATGTTAACATTTGAAATAGTTACATAATATTCCATTACATTGCTATGCCATTAATATAACTATTACTCCATTTGGGGTTATCCTATTTGCTATTAAATCAAAAACTACCTTTCAACAAATGTATGTACTACTGTGCATCTGATATGCTGAACCCTTGGTGCTAAGATAAAAATGACCATGACTAACCAGGCTCTGCTCTCCCAGAGATTATATATTCTGGTAGGAAAGATAGATAAGAAAAACAAATAAAACAATGAGTTTGTGATAAGTGTAATGAAGGAAATAGAGACAAAGTACTCTGAGAGAGCATCAGGGTTAGAATTAACATAGACATACTCAGGAAAGGTAATATCCAGGCAGAAACAGGAGCAAATGAAAAGAAGCCTGTACTAGCATAGGAAACATACTCAATAGTATTAGAGTAACTACATGTGGTGCCAGGTGGGCATTGGAAATAACAAGGGAACACTTTATAAAGTATGTGATTATCTAACCACTATGCTGTACACCTGAAACTAATACAAAATAATATTGAATGTAATATATATATATACATATATACATATATACATATATACATATATATACACACATATATATATAGAAAGAAAGAGAGAGATTAAATAAAAGGAAAAGGAAGGGAGCCTGCATTAGTTTTCTAAGCTCTCCTAACAAATTACAGACTGAGTGACTTAAAACACAAATATATTATTACACAATTCTGTAAATCAGACGTTTGGGTAAGCTAATTCCTCTTCTCCACTTTCACAATGTGGAAACCAAGGTGCCAGAGAGCTTAGCTCTTATCCTGAGGCTCTGGGAAACAATCTACTTCCAAGCTCATTCAGGTTGTTGGCAAAATTCAGTCTCTTGTGCTCTTAGGGCCAAGATCCCCATTCCCTTTACCACTACCAGATGGAAGTTGTCCTGGGCTTCTAGATGCTGACAGCGTTCCCTGACTCATAAACCTCTTGATCTTCAAAGCTGCAGCAGTGGACCAAGTCCTTCTCACACTTCACACCTCTCTGACCTCTGCTTTTGCTTCATCTCTCCTGTTTCCAGCTAGAGAAAGTTCTCTGTGGGTCAGGGGTTCATGTGATTACATTGGGCCCTTGCAGATCACCAAGGATAATCTCCCCATTTTAAGGTCCATACCCTTGATCACAACTCCCAAGTCTCTTTTGCTATGTAACAGGTAACATATTGACAAGTTCTGGGAATTAGGACATGCACATGTTTTGGAGGGATATTATTCTGCTTACTACAGAGTCAAACTTGTTTTCCAAGAAGAAAGGAACCAGCAAGTAAAAGGCCCAACACAGGAGAGAGCTTGGTCTGCACAGGACGGGTAGCAGGGAGGAAGGCCCTGAAGCTGCAGCAGAGTGAAGGGGAGAATTGTAGTAGATGATGCCATGCACTTCTTTATAAGGTATGAAATATGCAAGTTTAGAGTATTCTGAACTTTGTAATCAATCTTAGTCATTATAAAGCTAAGGGTAGAGCACAGGCCTCCTAACTTCCAGTCCATTTCACCTCCCACAAAATCAAAAACCATTATTATATCTTTCACTTCTATATGGAGACATTCCTTCTAATTGGCATTTTTAGCCCTGAACATTTTGGTTCTTGAATGCAAAATTTCTTCAAATATATGTCTGTATCCAATCAATGTATATAAAATTTATATTAAGACATCAGCGGGCAACAGCTAACTTCACACACAAAAAAACTTAAAACATGAGGAAGACACTGCATCACCAGTTCTTTGAAAAATTGAAAAATTAAGTCAAAAAACTGAATTCTCTTTTTTTCCAACAGCTTTCCAGAGAGACCTTTAGGGTAATGTTTTGTGGTTAATTGTTTATAAGGAGAATGGCACCTGTGTTGTGGTCTGTTTTTAAATAAACTTGCACCTGCAGGGACTTTTCAAAGAACAGCTGTTTGGGATATTACATGTCAGCTATTTGAGCATTATGTAGAGCCCTTTCCACTTACCCCCCTACCTTCCGGGCAGGTCTTAATTTACAGATGGGCTATTTCCAAACATTCATTTGAAAAACAAGTTTAGATTTCATGATAATTTCTCTAGACACAATAGTAAATAAGGTTCCCAAGAAATCTCTCAAATAATCTCTCTTCTGATTCATTAATGCCAGTGGTGTGGTCCCTCACTACTCTAAGGAAATTCTCATCTATTTTCAGGGGAGGCCACTACCCTAGCCAAATATATCTGCTTTCCTTTTCCTGTGTGTGATTAGCTAATTCCTGTTTCAGAATCTTTTTTTTACTTGTCATTTTCCTCACCACAAATATTGTTTCCTTCTTGCCAATCCTTGTCAAAAATCATTAAAATTAATTCTATTAAGGTTTTCCTGCTTACTCTCCAATTCTGTTCCCCACATTACTGTTTCATCATCACTAATAAATTAATCATATACATTTTTATATAATTTTACACCAGTTGGCATATTACTTTATGTTTTTATCCCTTTTCCTCATAAGTGAATAAAATTATCTTATTCTAATGTTTCCTAGAGGCAAAAAGGGATTCATAAAGAGCATTAGCAATTGGCACCAAAAAATAAAGGTACTGAGGAAACACCAAAAGAGAACTATGAAGACTCAAGAAAATGGAAGATAAAATAGAATTTTTCTTATTCTAACTCTTTTATTCTGATTTTTACATCATATGTAAGTGTCATACTATCTGTTTTCCCTGGTAACAAGGAAAAAAGCATTAATCCACAGTGGGGAATACCCAGTCAAATATTTTTTAAATGTTTGATGCCTTCTTTCAAGAGAATCATAATAAGTATTTTGTATCTTCCTCAAATTCCAAATAACTTGCATTAGCCCAAAAGATGTGCAATAATTATTTCCCAAGTAATTTTCCAATATTATAAACATAATGTATATTCCAATAATTAATAATAACTAAAACATAGTACTTTGCACTGTAGAGATACATCTTAAGAGATGCATCTACTCCATCTACCATCCTGAACAAAGAACAAAAGCTCTGGAATCAGACTATCTGGGTTCAAATGGAAACTTACTAAGCTCTTTAACCTCTCTTTCCCTAAATTTAATCTATAAAATGAGCATAGTACACATTTCATAGGATTGATGAGAATAAATGTAAAGCACCTCGAACATAGCTATAACATGTAATAAAAGGCTAATATGCAAATTGACTGAACAGTGGAACTACCAGTGGTTATGATGCACACTGACCACCAGGGGGCATATGCTCAATGCAGTAGCTGCCCCCTCATGGTCAATGCTCTCCCACAGGGGGAGTGTTGCTCAGCCAGAAGCTTGGCTCATGGCTGATGAGTGCAGTGGCAGTGGCGGGAGCCTCTCCCGGCTCTGCGGCAGCACTATGATTTCCAATAGTCAGACATCCTACAAGGGCTCCTGGACTGTGAGAAGGTGCAGGCCAGGCTGAAGGCCCTCCCCCCTCAGTGCACAAATTTCGTGCACTGGCCCTCGAGTAACATATAAACACCCAATTATTTTATCATCTATTATTATTATTGTTATTATTATTATTATTATTTTGCATTGAGAAAAGATGGCATCTTCTTTCAGACTAATGTAAATGCTAAGCTATTATGGTAGGCAGGAAAGTGGCCCATCAAAGATGTCCTTGTCAAAAAAAAAGACATCCTTATCTAATTCTCAGAACGGGTGAATATGTTACTTTACACGGCAAGAAGAATGTAGATCAAATTAGATTGCTAATGAGCTGACCTTCAAATGGGGACATTATACTGAATTATCCAGTTGGGTCCAATGTAATCATAAGGGTCCTTATATGTGAAAGAGGGAAGCAGGAGAGATAGTGAAAGACTGAGAAAGAGAGGTTTGAAGATTTTTGCACTCTGGCTTTGAAGTTGAAGGAAAAAGCCACAGCCATGGAATACAAGCAGCATCAAGAAGCTAGAAAAGACCGAGATGGGTTTGGCTCAGTGGATAGGGCCTTGGCCTGCGGACTGAAAGGTCGCAGGTTCAATTCCAATCCGGGGCATGGTTGCGGGCACATTTCCAGTATGGGACATGCGGAGGCGGCTGATTGATGTCTCTCTCTCATTGATGTTTCTGACTTTCTATCTCTCTCCCTTCCTCTCTGTAAAGAAATCAATAAAATATATTTTTAAAAAAAGAAGAAGCTAGTAAAGTCAAGAAAACAGAATCTCCTCACAACCTCCAGAAAGAACACAGCAATGCTGACACTTTAATGTTAGAGACCATGTCAGACTTTTTACCTACAGAATTGTAAGAATAATACCTTTGTATTGTTATAAGCCACTAAGTTGGTGGCAATTTATTACAGCACCAATAGGAAATTAATGTAGCTAACTTTTGACTCATAATTTTCTTGTATAAGTGGGGCGAGGAAATATTTTTATTTAAAAGAATTGAGGGGGGGGGAACCTGTGGGTGGACAGGATCTCAGAGGACTGGGGCCTGGAACTTGAGGAGGATATGGCAAAGGAAGAGAAGAGTATAAAGGACCAAACCAAAAAAAAAAAACCCTTATTTTAGATATCTTGGCTTTCATCTCACTTTGCTTTTGTCTTTTCTTGTTTAGATCTCAATCTTTTAAATTCTTGCATTTTAGTAAGATAGCTACATTTTCATGGATGTCAGCAGTTTATTGACCTATTTGTAAATGATATATTTGGGCAGGTAAAATTATGTAATGCAGTGTTTTGAAATGGGAATATTTTTTCCTTTTTAGTTTCCTTTTTTAAATGTTTATAATGACCCTAAAATTATGGCAATGTACCTTGTGCCAGTGAGTTTCCAAAGGGTACCATTATTTTTACTGTGAGCCATATAAATAAATAAAAGTTTTTTTAAAAAGGAATTTTTCTTTAAGACACTGAAATAAAGTTGCCATTACAGTAAATATGGTTTTGTGGCCTGTAAGGCTAATGTTGCTTATCGGGCCCTTAATTTAAATGGTCATTCTTTCATTTATTCTTTCTTTCAATAACTACCTATTGGCATCTACTCTATGGAACAAGGATACAAGTAAATAAGATAGGTATGACCTTTGATCAGATGAGTTTATATCTACTGGGAAATGCTGGCATATATTTACATGATGACAACTGTGCCATAGGAGCATGGACATTAGGGGGTAGGGGGATGGGCAGGGTCAAGAAAAGCTTCCCAGAGGAACTAATGTCTATGATGAGACTGAAAGATGAGTAGAAGTCTAGAAAAAAAGTGACAAATATGGTGTAGAAAATAATATGACAACTTAGAATTGAGAGAAAACATGACTCTTCAAGGAAATGAATGTGCAATGTCATGAGTCCAGAGACCATATATTTTTTATGTTTTAACATACCTACTCTTAATTAAGCATCTACTATGGTGCTGTGTGCTGTGCAAAATTAAAATATTTTACATGAATGTAAATTTGTCATTGTTATATGATTGGTTGTAGTGACTTTATATAGACAACTATAAAATTATACTTGTTTATCATATATGTCAGTAAAAATTCTGTATTTTACTTGCAAATCACTTGTAGGATTTTTGTGTCTTTAAATAAATACAGATCTTAGTTGTGAAAATAATCTACAACTTACTAGTTTCAGAGTAAGTGGTTTCTAACAGAAATGCGAGCAGATGGCAACAATACTTCATCTCTCTCATTTTCTTTCTTACACCTAAAAATAATCCTTTTTTTGCACCCAAAAATAGTTCAAGGAATTTCTGTTATTACATTAAATTACTTAATAAGTTAATAAATATTACCACCAAGAATGCATTTTCCAATGATTACTCCTTCTCTGAGCATTAAAAAAAATAAAATAAAAGCTAGTTCTTCAATAACTTCAGTCATCAAAACCTAGTCTGTGACATTGGGATAAAAAGTAAATAGATGATTAACTATTAGCTTAAGTTCACAAAAGTCATATTAAATATTTCATCTTTTAAATTAAAAAAATAACTGTGCTGATGACAAGAGAAACACAAAAGACACTGCAATTCATTGTTAAAGGCTACTATTGTGATATGCTGACACTGATCTAGATTCAATGACTCCTTGGATCCAAACTTAATGAGGCTCATATACTTAATGGAAGGAAAGCAGTAAGTATAAATACAGATAAGTACGAAATATGGAATTGTAAAAGAGGAAGTTCTTCACCCTGAAGTCAGGAAAGGTTTTTTTTTAAAATAAATCTTTTTTGTTCAGATTGTTACAATTGTTCCTGTCCCCCCCCACACACACATAGCACCCCACCACCCAGTTCCCACCCGATCTGCCCTTACCCCCCACCATTGTCCGCATCCATAGATATAAGATTTTTGTCCAGTTTCATCTCGCATCCCCACACCCCTTTCCCCCCAAGAATTGTCAGTCCACTCCCATTCTATGCCCCTGATTCTATTATATTCATCAGTTTATTCTGTTCATCAGATTTTTTATTCACTTGATTTTTAGATTCACTTGATAGGTATATTTATTGTTCATAATTTTTATCTTTACCTTTTTCTTCTTCCTCCTCTTCTTAAAGAATACCTTTCAGCATTTTATATAATACTGGTTTGGTGTTGACGAACTCCTTTAGCTTTTTCTTATCTGTGAAGCTCTTTATCTGACCTTCAATTCTGAATGATAGCTTCACTGAGTAGAGCACTCTTGGTTGTAGGTTCTTCATTTTCATCACATTGAATTATTTCTTGTCACTCCCTTCTAGCCTGCATATTTCTATTCAGAAATCAGCTGACAATTGTATGGGTGTTGCCTTGTAGGTAATTAACTGTTTTTCTCTTGCTGCTTTTAATATTCTTTGTCTTTTGCTCTTGGCATTTTAATTATGATGTGTCTTGGTGTGGTCCTCTTTGGATTCCTTTTGTTTGGGGTTCTATTTCTTTCACCAGATGGGGGAAGTTTTCTGTCATTATTTCTTCAAATAGGTTTTCAATATCTTGCTCTCTCTCTTCTTCTAGCACCCCCATAATTTGGATGTTGGTACATTTGAAGTTGTCCCAGGGACTCCTTACACTATCTTCATATTTTTTTATTCTTTTTTCTTTTTGCTTTTCTAGTTGGGTGTGTTTTGTTACTTCGTATTTCAAATCTTTGACTTGATTCTTGCAATTGATCCTCTAGTCTGCTGTTGGATCTCTGTATCTTATTTTTTATTTCAGTCAGTGTATGCTTAATTTCTAGTTGGTCCTTTTCCATATCCTTGAGAGTTTCACTGAATTTATCAGCGGTTTCTACAAAATTCTTGAAAAACCTTATAACCATGGTTTTGAACTCTATATCCAGTTGTTTGCTTTCCTCCATTTCTTTCATTTTGTGATGTATTTCTTTGTCTCCGAATTTTGGCTGCTTCCCTGAGTTGATAGAGTGGCTTTGTGTGCTAAGTGTCCAATAGGGCTCAATGGCTCAACCTCCTCAGTTATCTAAGGTGGACATTCTTGGTGCACCCCTTTGGTGGACTGTGTGCACAGTCTTGTTGTATTTAAGCCTTGATTGTTGTTGGTATCACTGGGAGGACTTGACCTCCAGGCCAATTGACTGTGAGGATCAGCTGTATCTACGATGGGAGAACTTATGTGAAGATACCCTTATGGGGCAAGACTTGGTTCAGTGGGGCTTTGGTGCTCACTGAGTCTGCCCCCTGAGTGTGTCCCTTATGGATCTGAGGAGTTGTAATCTGGATGGTCCCACTGTGACCACTGGGTACACTGGCTCATGGATCTCCAAGGAGCTGCTAATTTAGCCTCTGCCTGAGAGCACCCTGCAGTAGCTACAGAGAGATCTTCTGATTTTTTTTCTTTGTTTGGGATTTGGAGATGCCCAGATGAGGCCCAGCTGTGAAGCAATGCAAGCCGCTGTGGCACCTTGGGCCTTCTTTTGGTGGCTCTGGGGCTCTCTAACTCAGCTGCAGTTAGGTAATTTTAGATTTCAAATGGCCAGGCCATTCATATGCAAAAGCTTCTGAGCACAGCTTGGGTGGGGCAAGATCTCAAGGAATTGACTGAGCTGTTTGGCCCAGTGGATAAGCAATGGCTTGCAGACTGAAGGGTCACAGGCTTGATTCCAGTCAAGGGCATGTACTTTGGTTGTGGGCACATCCCCAGTAGGTAGTGTGCAGGAGGCAGCTGATAGATGTTTCTCTCTCATCGATGTTTCTCTCTATCCCTCTCCCTTCCTCTCTGTAAAAAAATCAATAATGTATACTTCAAAATAAAATTAAAAATAAAAATATGTAGATATAGATATACCCAAAATATTTTTCTAACTTCTCTATAATAATATATGCACACTGGTCCTGAAGTATGACTATAAATTTTCAAATAATCTGCAATAAAAATGAACAGAAAAATTGGGATTTTTTTTATCTGCCTAAATAAAACTTAATGTTTAAGTATAATGAATATTCAGTATTGCATTTAAAGCAAGGCCATAATTATAGTTCCAGTTTAGATGAAACATTTTTAAGGAATATTTCTAGAATGACAATCCAAAAGCAATCTCTTACAGTACAGGGTTTACAACATACATTGCCTTGTATTTTAGTAATCTGAATGCACGTCTTCCTCTCTATCTGATTATAAGTCACTTGAGGGAGGAGACTGCAACTAATTCAGCTTTGGATCTACTATAGCATATAGCATTCTGCCAGTTAGTAAACAGTTAATATTTGTTGAATGACAAAAATCTATTTTGCTCTTACCATCAAAATGTAAGGTTTTTAATTCATATCTTTTTTTCATAAAATTGCATTTTCTAAAATCTTGTAAAGGTTTTCAAATGCATGTTACTTTGAAACATCACTTTTCCAAAAAAAATGTATATTACTTTTAAATTAATAACATACTTTTTGAACCTATCATATGTAATTATGAAAACTTAAAGCCTGAATTATTCTAAGCTTACAGGATTGCCCTTCCAGACTTGTAACTCTAGTAATACTTCTAAAGACAAGGTTGGCTATTCTTCCCTTATTACCACCCTTTTCCTCAAATACTTTAATCTGTGCTCTTAGTTTCTTTCATCCACCCATCAAAATATACCCGCTGGGGGAGATCTGAGACTCACGCACATTGAAGAGGCAAAGGGCTGGTAACAGCTGAGTATGAAAGCCTAGTGCGAAGCCCTGTCCCTGGTTTCTATGCCAGATTGGCTAATGCAATCTCCCTAAGTCTCTGTTGCCACACGAATAAAATAAAAGTACAAAGTTGGAATTAATGATCCCTAAAATCCATGCCAGCTCAGGTGTTTTATGTAGCACCTGAGACAGAGAGGTCATCAAATACTGTAATTCCGCACTAGTTGGTCTGGCTCAGTGCATAGAGCGTGGGCGGGCAGACTGAAGGAGGATCCTGGCTTCGATTCCCAATTACAGGCTGGGTTGGGGTACCTACTGGAGGCAACCAATCGATGTGACATTGATGTTTCTCTCTGTGTGCCCCTCCCTTTCCCTTCCACTCTCTCTAAAAAAAAAAAAAAAAAAAAAAAAAAATCAATGAGAAAATATCCTTGGATGAGGGTTAACAACAACAAAATACTGTAATTTCAATATTTACTCCTAAAATGGATCTGGATTGGACACGTCCTCTGTGCCAGGCACGGCGCTGGGCGCTTGCAATACAGAGTTTGTAGGGACCCACTAGGCGATGGAGAAGCCCCGAGGAAAACAAAACGGGGGGCGCTGAGAGCAAAGAGGCGCTGCTAAAGCTGCCTCTGCAGTTCAGCGGGAATGGCCCGAGGTAGCGGGAGCACTGACTCCTGCGTAAGCGAGGAGGACGGCATCTGCAGAGAGAGCGACGCACGAGGCACGCTGCGTGTTTCCAGCAGCTGCGACTGGGGGCCCCGCACTCATTCCGGCTGCAACGTGGCCTGTCCCCCCTGGACCACAGGTTCCGCGAGGGCGGCGTGGTCTTGCCCACTCCTGTCCTCCACGTGCTCATTTGATAAGAGCTGAAGAATTAATAAAGGGAACGCCACTGAGCCCAAACAGCTCATTCCCCAAAGTACTGCATCCAGAGGAGGAGAACTCGCAGCGCCTCCTTGGATTTCCCGGAAAGAGGCGACCCCTCGGGCGGGGCTCTGCCTGCCGCCGTCCCTCCTCCGGGCACCAGTCCCCGCCGAGTCCGCCTGTAGCCCGGCCCGCGCCCGCGCCGGGAACCCGCGCCACGACTACTCAGTCCGGCGGCGCCGGCGGCCTCGAGCTACGATGCCCGGAAATTTATCTGCACTTTTCGGAGAGAAAAACAACTTGATTCCCAGACTAATTCGCGAAGAAGATAAACATTTCGGTAAGCCAGGGAACCACGTGCACCCGGGTACACACACCGGGCAGCACCACTCACTCTTCTGTTAGAAGCACAGCGCCCTCTACTGGTCCGGGCGGCCTCGCCTCGCCGTTCCGTCACTGAACCCGCCCCTCCGCCCCGCCCCGCCCCGCCCCGCCCACAGAAGTCTCCTAAAGGAGCGCTTTCCGGAACTAAAGTTCCTCTACCTCTTGTTCCTACCCGGAAAGATTTTAACACGCGAATCTCTCGGCATTAGAGAGCAGAGCGGAAAGGGGAGGTGCTCTGAACGTGACCGGACCGAGCGGAAGTCCTGGTTCACACGCCACAGGAGAGCATCCTGGGAGCCGGAAGTAGGTAGCAACTCCTACAAATCGACCTGAGCGCCAGCAAACTCGCGTGGTCGGGGGGAGCGCGTGGCAGTTTCCCGAGGAGTCTTGCTGGGCCGCCTGACTCGTGCGCGGAGGTCAGAGGTGGCGGAAGTTCGGCCTCGGTGTACAACAACCTGAGACCGCGCGAGCCATGGTGGGGAGATCCCGGCGGCGCGGCGCGGCCAAGTGGGCGGCGGTGAGAGCCACGGCAGGCCGCGGCGCGGTGGACGAAGCGGAAGACGATGAAGAATCGCCACCCTCCCCAGGGGACTCCAGCTACTACCAAGATAAGGTAGATGATTTTCATGAAGCCCGGTCTCGAGCCGCCTTGGCTAAGGGTTGGAGCGAAGTAGAGAGTGGGGACGAGGAGGAGGATGGCGAGGAGGAGGAGGAGGAGGTCCTGGCCCTCGATATTGACGATGAGGACGAGGAAGATGAAGAGAGTGCGGAGGATGAGGAGGATGACGAAGATGATGGTGGGAGCTCCGTGCAGAGTGAAGCTGAGGCCTCTTCTGCGGATCCCAGTTTGTCGTGGGGTCAGAGGAAAAAGCTTTACTATGACACGGACTACGGTTCCAAGTCCCGAGGCCGGCGGAGTCAGCAGGAAGTAGAGGAGGAGGAAAGAGAGGAGGAGGAGGAGGCACAGCTCATCCAGAGGCGCCTAGCCCAGACCTTGCAAGAGGATGACTTTGGGGTCACCTGGGTGGAGGCCTTTGCAAAACCTCAGGTCTCAAAGGTAGACGAGTCTGAGACGCGGGTCGTGAAGGATTTGGCAAAAGTTTCCGTGAAAGAGAAGCTGAAGATGCTGAAGAAGGAATCCCCGGAGCTCTTGGAGCTGATAGAGGACCTGAAAGTTAAGCTGACAGAGTTGAAAGATGAGCTGGAGCCATTGTTGCAGTTGGTGGAGCAAGGGATCATTCCACGTGGGAAAGGAAGCCAGTACCTGAGGACCAAGTACAACCTCTATTTGAATTACTGCTCCAACATCAGTTTTTATTTGATCCTGAAAGCTAGGAGAGTCCCTGCACACGGACATCCTGTTATAGAAAGGCTTGTTACCTACCGAACTTTAATCAACAAGCTGTCAGTTGTGGATCAGAAGCTCTCCTCAGAGATTCGTCATCTACTCACACTTAAGGATGGTGCTGGAAAGAAAGAACTAATTCCAAAAGCAAAACCCACCAAGGCCAAACCCAAATCTGTTTCAGAGGCTGCTGCTGCTGCTGCCTCTGCTGTTACAGATCTTTCTGATGATTCCAATTTTGATGAAGCTGCACTGAAACACTATAAAGAAATGGAAGACAGGCAAAACTTGAAGAGAAAGAAAGAAGAAAATAATACTGAAGAACAGGATCTTGAAGGTAAAAATGCAAAGAGAGCCATTACTTACCAGATTGCTAAAAATAGGGGACTTACACCAAGGAGAAAGAAAATTGATCGAAATCCCAGAGTGAAACACAGAGAGAAGTTCAGGAGGGCCAAAATTCGCAGAAGAGGCCAGGTTCGTGAAGTTCGCCGGGAAGTGCAACGTTATAGTGGTGAACTATCTGGAATTCGTGCAGGAGTTAAGAAGAGCATTAAGCTTAAGTAAAGTTTTGTTTTGTTTTTGCATCAATAAATTTAATTTTAACTAGTGAAGTGATTGTTTTAATATATAATTCCTAACCTTAACTTTTAAAAATTCTTGTCAACAGGGAAATTCATTTGGGTTACTGTTCAATTTATTTGTCCTTTAATTTATGTTAAGGTCATACAAGAACTGTGGGAGCTATATGCAGATGCTTGGTAAAAGAGATGGTTTTGGAAAAAGTTCTTTAGTATCCTGTCAAGTATTATCTAGGAAAATTTCACAGCTAGTTAGGGAGCAACAGTCAAACTTTATAATTTTTCACATAAATTGAAGAGAATGTACCTTGGCAATCATTTGTAAAATAATCTATAAAATAGTTCTGACATTATTTCACTTACCTAAATATAATTCTTGAGCAGGATACTTGTTAATAGGTTTATAATATTAAGGGTTTTGTACATTTTGTGTGGTAAAAGCTTAGAAGTGAAGAGGAACTTTGGTTAAAAGTAGAAAGAGATATTCCTTAATTACATTAATTGTGATATTTTCTAATAGTCCTTAATGTGGTAAATAAGGTAAAATTCCATTTCCCCTTCTGTACTGCTGACTTGTATACTCCATTTGCTGAAAATTTGGTCTGATTACCACTAGGTAAGTGCCAACTTCAATTGGTAACAAAGTTACAATTTTTTCTAGTTACTCTGGTGTTTAGGAGAGAGAGATTGAGTTTGTGAACTTTTAGGATAATGCCAGGGAAGAAAAGGAGAGACTAGTAAAGAAAAGCACAAAAGATGCCTTATCTGTCACTGTTTTCATTAAACATTGGGCTAGATGCTAAAGATGCATAGCAGTTAATATTTATTAAATAACTTGCCATGTATCAGATGTGTATCACCTAATTTAATCTTCGCAATAACTTTGTGAGGTAATACTGTTATAGCAGAGATGAGGATCCTGAAATTCGTAAAGGTTAAGTTTCTAAAGGGCACATGCTTGGGATTTGGGCCCAAGCCAGCTTCATTCTCTTAACTGGTTTACATCTGCTTCGTTAGAGTAGCACAGATGTCAAGTTAGTTTATCTCTTGTTTTATAAATAAAAGGTTGGAAGTAAAATTAACACTTACTGGGTACTAAGGTGCACTTCGTACTTATTTCCCTTTTCCTCACAACTATTCTTGTATGGCAAATTCTTTTATCCTTATTATAAAGATGAGAAACTGTGACAAAGTTAAGTAACCTTATCAAGGTCATATAGCTATTAAGTAGCAAAGCCCTATCCTGTTCTTGTACCATATAAAAACTGCAGGGCCCTGGCCAGTTTGGTTCAGTGGATAGAGCATTGGCCTATGGACTGAAGGGTTCCAAGTCTGATTCCTGTCAGGGGTGCATGCCTGGGTTGCAGGATCAATCCCCAGTGAGGGGGGTGCAGGAGGCAGCCAATTGATGGTTCTCTCATCATTTCTATTTCTCCCTCTCCCTTCTCTGAAAACAACAACATTAAACTGCAGGTGTTGGAGTTAACTTACTAGTCTGGTTTTGAGTTAATTACTTGATGTCCCACTTACTTTCTTTGTATAGTACAATTATTATATCTAACTTGAAGAAGGAGGTATAACAGTGTTTAGAGCTGTGAGATCATAGAAAATATATATTGGTTTCTGCCCCTGAATTTACCCTTGTAAATTCCTAAGTGATAAGAACATTCACGAGCATCTTGTATTCTAACGAGGTGACTCTGGAGGGCTGGCTCCTGGGTGGTGGGGGACTGGTCACCAGAAACATGATTAGAAGCTTGGAATTTTGATCCCCACTCCATTCTCCAGAAAG
>PVJN01036133.1:0-21679 GCA_004026805.1 Lasiurus borealis | reverse complement strand
TGGGTCATTTTCAAAGATAGATCACATATTGGGTCATAAGAAAAGTCTCTTCAAATTCAAGAAGATAGAAAACATATCAAGCATTTTCTCAGACCACAGTGGCATAAAACTGGAAATCAACTATAATAAAAACAATAGAAAGAAATCAAACACATGGAGACTAAACAGCATGCTACTAAACAATGACTGGGTAACCAGAAATATCAAGGAAGAAATAAAAAACATCATGGCAACAAATTACAATGACAACACAACAATACAAAATTTATGGGACACAGTGAAAGCAGTCTTGAGAGGAAAGTTCATAGCCCTACAAGCCTACTGCAAATAACAGGAAACAATGGTAATAAACCACCTAAACCTACAACTCAAAGAGCTAGAAAGAGAGCAACAAGAAAAGCCCAGTGTGCTCAGAAGGAAGGAAATAGTGAAGATCAGAGTGGAGATAAACAACTTGGAGACCAAATAAACAATTCAAAAGATCAACAAAACAAAGAGCTGGTTCTTTAAAAGGATAAACAAGATTGATGGACCTCTAGCCAGGCTCATCAAGAAGCAAAGAGAGAAGACTCAAATAAACAAAATCAGAAATGAAAGAGGAGAAATAACGACAGACCCTGTGGAAATACAAAGGATTGTTAAAAAATACTATGAACAACCCTATTCCAACAAACTGGACAACCTGCAAGAAATGGACATTTTCCTAGAAAAATAAAACCTCCCAAAACTCAATGAGGAGGAAGCTAAACATCTTAATAGTCCAATAACTATGGAAGAAATTGAAGCAGTATTCAAAAAGCTTCCAGCTAATAAAAGCCCGGGACCAGATGGCTACACAGGAGAGTTTTACCAAATATTCAAGGAAGAATTAAAACCTATCCTCCTTAGACTATTCAAAAACATTCAAGAAGAAGGAACACTTCCAAACACCATCTCTGAAGCTGGCATCACCCTAATACCAAAACCAGATAAAGACAACACAATGAAAGAGAATTATAGGCCAATATCTCTCATGAACATAGATGCCAAAATCCTCAACAAAATTCTAGCAAATCGGATCCAGAAGTACATCAGAAAGATCATGCACCATGACCAAGCAGGATTCATCCCAGGAATGGAGTGATGGTACAATATCCTCAAATCAATAAATGTGATACATCACTTAAACAAATTGAGAGATAAAAATCACATAGTCATGTCAATTGATGCAGAAAAAGCATTTGACAAAATCCAACACCATTTCTTGATAAAAACTCTCAGCATAGTGGGAATAGAAGGATCATACCTCAACATCATAGAAGCCATATATGATAAACCCACAGCCAACATCATACTCAATGGGCAAAAACTAAAACCATTTCCCCTAAGAACAGGCACAAGACAGGGATGCCCACTCTCACCTCTCCTGTTCGACATAGTACTGGAAGTATTAGCCATTGCAATTAGACAAGAAGAAGAAATAAAAGGCATCCAAATTGAAAAAGAAGAAGTAAAGCTATCCTTATTTGCAGATGACATGATATTGTACATAAAAAACCCAAAGGACTCCATTCCAAAACTAATTGAATTAATTAATGAATTCGGCAATGTAGCAGGATAAAAAATTAATGCTAAGAAGTCTGTGGCATTTCTGTACACTAATAGTGAAATTACAGAAAGAGAAACTAAAAAAGCAATCCCATTTACCATTGCACCAAAAAAATTAAAATACCTAGGAATAAACCTAACTAAAGAGGTAAAAGACCTATATGCAGAAAACTACAGGACACTGAAAAAAAAGAGATAGAGGAAGATGTTAACAGATGGAAGAGCATACCATATTCATGGATTGGGAGAATTAACATCATTAAAATGTCCATACTACCCAAAGCAATCTACAGATTCAACGCACTACCCAATAAAATACCAACGACATATTTCACAGACCTAGAAAGAACTCTTCATAGATTCATCTGGAACAAAAAAAGATCACGAATAGCTACAGCAATTCTGAGAAAGAAGAATAAAGTAGGTGGGATCTCAATACCAGATTTCAAGCTATACTACAAAGCAACTGTTCTCAAAACAGCCTGGTACTGGCACAAGAACAGACATATAGACCAATGGAATAAAATAGAGAACCCAGATATCCACCCAAACCACTATCCTCAACTAATATTTGACAAAGGAGGCATGAACACTCAGTGGAGCCACGTAGCCTCTTCAATAAATGGTGTTGGGAAAATTGGACTGATACATGCAAAAAAATGAAACTGGACCACCAACTTACACCAAATACAAAAATAAACTCAAAATGGATACAGGAGTTAAACATTAGAAAGGAAACCATAAAAATACTAGAGGAATCCACAGACCGCACAATCTCAGATATATGCCGAAAGAACTTCTTCACTGATACTGCTCCAAAGGCAATGGAAGCTAAAGAAAAAATGAACAAATGGGACTAGATCAAAATACAAAGTGTTTCCACAGCAAAAGAAACATCAACAAAACAACAAGAAAGATCACTGTATGGGAGAACATATTTGCAAATGTTATCACTGATAAAGGTTTAATCTCCAAAATCTACAGCTAACTTATACAACTCAATAAAAGGAAGATGAACGATCCAATTAAAAAAATGGGCAACGAACCTAAATAGAACCTTTTTGAAATATGACAGAAGGAAGGCCAAGAGACGCATGAAAACATGTTCAAAGTCATTAATCATCCGAGAGATGCAAATCAAAACGACAATGCGATACCATCTTACACAGGTCAGAATGGCAATCATCAACAAGTTAACACATGACAAGTGTTGGCAAGGATGGAGAGATATGTATTAAAAATTAATATAAAAAAAACCTGATAGACACCTTCTGAGTGACATTGTAATTAATAATCAGCTGGACTCTGATTAACACTTGTGTGTTGATATATATTACTGGATTGCCATGGGATAGAACAGGCTTAATAAATGGGTCCCTGACTTCAGACATTTTGATTGTCCTTTTGTTTTTTACATAGATTTTTTTTTATTGATTAAGGTATTACATAAGTGTCCTTATCTCCCCATAAGGCCACCCTCCACCCCCACTCACATCCTCAATCCCCTGTTGTCTGTGTTCATTGGCTAGGCTTATATGCATGCATGCAAGTCTTTTGGTTGATCACTTCCCCTTACCCCCACCCTCCCCTACCTTCCCTCTGAGGTTTGACAGTCTGATTTTCAATGCTTCTCTGTCTCTGGATCTGTTTTTGTTCATCAGTTTATGTTGTTCATTATCTATATATATAAAAGTATAATATGCAAATTGACCAGTCAGCTATGAAGCACACTGACCACCAGAGGGCAGATTCTCAACCTTGGAGCTGCCCCCAACCCACAGACCCTGACCACCCCAGTGGTCATTCCTCACACACAGAGGGTGACAGGGGGTGGTACTCGTGAGTGGGTGGAATGGCCAACCTCTCAGTTCCTCCACCTTGCTTGCAGGTTGTGATTAGCCGATGGGAAACCAGGCACTGAGGGTGGGTGCAGGTGGTGCCAGGGCCTTGATCTCCCTGCCAGTCACCCCATACACAGAGAGCTACTAGTGGCAGGGGGCAGGGCTGACTGCTGGCAGCCAGGGAAGATCGACCCTGATCCCAGGTCAGGCCTACGGACCCTACCCTTGCACAAGTTTCATGTACCAGGCCTCTAGTAATCCATAAGTGAGTGAGATCATGTGATATTTCTTTCTCTAACTAGCTTATTTTGTTTAGCTCTCCAATTCCATCCATGCTGTTGCAAATGGTAAGAATTATTTTTTTTTATCACAGTATAGTATTCCTCTGTGTAAATGTACCACAGTTTTTAATCCACTCATCTGCTGATAGGAATTTAGGCTGTTTCTAAATCTTAGCTATGGTGAATTATTTTAATATGAACATAAGGATGCATATATTCTTTCTGATTAGTGTTTCTGGTTGCTTGGGATATATTCCCAGAAGTGGGATTACTGGGTCAAATGGGAGTTCCATTTTTAGTTATTTGAGGAAACTCCATACTGTTTTCCACAGTGGCTGCACCAGTCTGCATTCTCAGCAGCAGTGCACAAGGGTTCCTTCTTCTCCACATCCTTGTCAGCACTTGGATTTAGATATGTAGACTGTAGTTGTACAAATGTAATATTTATTTATGTTAGTGAAATCACTACAGTATTTTTTCCAACATATGACCTATTCACTAAAATTTGTTAAAAATAACAGTGAGAGCCTGGGAAGATGACTGCCGAAGGGAAGGCAGACTGCAAGGTAGTGTTTGAGTGACATAATGAAAGGAGAATGTTTGGACATATGGGGAGTGTATATTTGTGGATGAAGGACAGCTATAATCAAAGGACTGTTAGGGATTGCCTGACCTGGCTTTCCTGACTGGACAGCTTTCACTGCTGCTTAAATCTCTTTGGGAGCAACCGGCTTTGCCACAGAGACCATGACATCTTAAAGGGGAAACCCGCTGTTATCAGAAGCTATACATCCTTCTACAACAACACTACCCAGGATACAGTTGCAAACCCAAGAACACTGGATCTCAAGCAATGCGAATATATGGACTCAGATGAGCTCTGCACCTTCTCATGGAAAGCTCACATTTTGCATAGGAAAAGGTGAAATCTGTGATCCTGGCTGGAGAGAGAAATGCACACAATGGGATCTAGAGGTTTGGGGGAAGTCTGCACCCCACAAAATCCATGGCTTTTGGGGCTAGCAATGATCTGTGTATGTAGATGGAGATCCACAGGGCTGCTAGTAGCAGGGAACTCTAAAAATCAACCCATAGCTGGACCGGTGCAAAAAGGCAGCCTGAAATTTTACCAGTATGCCAGCTGCTTAGTGCTAGGGGGGAAAAGATGTGCACAGAGACATGAGTAGAGTTGCATGCAGTGCTGAAGGGTAAAAGTCATGAATTTGCTCACTTACTATGGCGCTTTTTTTCCTCTTCAAATCCTTGCTTTTGATTAGTAAACCCACTACATAGAATCACCCAGTTGGGGACACTCAGAGAATGTAGGAGAAAGTTGTTTTTGTGGAACCTGGGGATCAGAGTAGGGAGTAACGATCAGTGAACCAGCTCTGAGGCAGTCCATTCTCCCAAACTAGTATTAAGTGGGATAGAGAAAACAAAATGTAAATATTGGCTAGAGAGGACTTACAGCTGTGGAGGTCAATCCAGAAACACTGCCACCCAGAGGTTGAATCACAAATTGACTCTTGTGTAAACACAAATAAAGGAGTCTAAGAAACAAAGAAATATGGCCTGCTGGAAAATCAGGACTGTGGCCTACAACACAGAGGAGCAGTGGAATGCAGGGAACGACTGGACAGGAAACAGGCATGCCAAACAGAACAGTAGAAAAAGTGAATGACCTTCACTACTACACACTTTTATTTTTTCATCTTTTACTTAAGAAACTATTTTTTTCTCACTTGATTTTAACCTTTTAATTATTATATTCTTATTTTTAAACAGTACTCTTACTACTACTATTTTACCATTTTTTTAAAAAAGTGTCTTTTATTTTCTCTTCATTTTATTTTGGGATTAGTGTTCTACATTCTCTTTTCATTTTTCTTTTAGCATCATTTTACTGTATCTCAACTTTACCTTTATGGAAACACTCTCTTCCTCATTTTCCCCTTTTGTTGTCTTGTTTTTCTTACCCTATTCCTGCTTTAGATTTTTCCTATTCTTTCTTTTAACTCCCTGTTAAAAATTCACCCTACTTATATATCTAATTTCCTATCCTCTGCTCTAAGTCCATACACATCTCTCTCTCCTCTTTCTTCACTATCCAATATTTTTTTCTCTGCCCTTTTTTTGTTTGTTTGTTGTTATTCTTATAGCTTTTTTTGTTTCTTTGTTTTGTTTTGGGTTATTTTGTTCTAGATTGGTCTTGTTGTTGTTTGCTTGATTGTTGATTAGATTATTTTTCTTGTGCTTGTTTGTGAGATTGTTTTTTTTGTTTGTTTGTTTTTTTCGTTTTCTTTTTTTTGTTTTTTAGTTCTGATTTTTCTCTCCTCACTTGTTATTAGTTGTTGTTTGTAGTTTGCATTCACCTCTGGATGTTTGTTGTTTGCATTTTTGGGAATTAATGGCTGTTCTATTGAAGGTTTCTCCCCACATAAGTAGTTTTTTTCCCCTTTCTTTTTTATTATCTTTCTTTTATCTCTTAATTTTTTTCCTTTTCTCATTATCATTTTTGCACTCCTTTTTTTTCTTATCCCCTAATTCTCTTTTCCCTACTGGTCCCCTATATTTGGAATTATTAGTATCATAAATACATTTGTGTTCAGTGCCTTGTACTTTGTGCCTTGTTGTGTTATATTTTGTGTCTAAATAAATGCAGGAGAGAGAGAACTACATAACCAGATACCCAGAGAAGAGAGATCATGGAGAAACAAAGAAACAACCCACAATTAAAGAAAAGGAGGCTTCACCAGAAAATGAAGTAAATGAAATGGAGGCAAGCAATATGTGAGAGAAATAATTCAGACAAATGGTCATAAAGTTGCTGAAAATAATGGAAGACAAATTCAACAATATGTGTAAGAACCAAGAGGAAATGAAGAAGAAACACAAAGAAATAAAAAATGACATAATTGCAATAAAGAACTCAATAGAAACCATCAACAGTGGAAGAGAAGAAGCAGAGAACCACATATGTGAGCTAGAAGGCAAGATAGGAAAAAATACCCAAGCAGAACAGCTTCTAGAAAAAAAAAGCTTAAAAACAAGAGGAGGGCCTAAGGGAACTTTGGAGAACACAAAACAAAACAATCTCTGCATAATATGGGTGCCAGAAGAAGAAGAAACTGAGCAAGAAATAGAAAACCTATTCAAAGAAATAGTGACAGAAAACTTCCCAGATATAGGGAAGAAAACTCCCACACAAATCCAAGCTCAGAGTCTCAAACAAAATGAACCCCAAAAGAAAAACACCAAGGCACAGTATAATTAAATTGGCAAATACTAATGACAAAGTAAGAATATTAAAAGTTGCCAGAAACAGTTTCCTACAAAGGATCCCCAATCAGATTAGTCACTGATTTCTCAACAGAAATACATCAAGCCAGAAGGGAATAAAATGAATTATACAAAGTCATGCAAAGAAAGGGTCTGAATCCAAGAATACTATACCCAGCAAGGCTATCAATCAAAATTGAGGGTGAAATAATGAGCTTCACAGACAAAAAGGACTAAGGAGTTTATTACCACCTAGAAAGCAATGCAAGAAATGCTAAAGGCTCTGCTGTAAAAAGATGAAATAGGAAGTGAAGAAGGAACACAGACATCAAAAATGAAAATGGAAATGAACAAGTACTGATCAATAATAACTTTAAGTGTAAATGAGTTAAATGCTCAATCAAAGGACATAGGGTAACTGAGTGGATAAGAAACCATGACCCATATATCTGCTATCAACAGAATCCCACCTCAGAAAAAAAGGACTCACACAGACTGATGGTGAAAGGATGAAAAAAGGTATTTCAGGTGAATAGAAATTTTTTAAAAAACTGGGGTAGTAATAGTTATAATTGACAAATTAGACATCAAAGTGAAGGACATAAGAAGAGATAACAAAAGTCATTTCAAGATACTAAAGGGAGCATTTTAACAAGAAGATATAACTCTGGTAAACATATATGCATCACATACAGAAGCACCCAAATACATAAAAAAATGAAGTTTCTGGATGATATCAAGGGAGAGATTGACAGCAATGCAGTCATTGTAGGGACTTTAATACCCAACTAACACCACTGGGCAAAACCTCTAAACAAAAAATCTTCAAAGAAATATAAATCATAAATGATACACTAGAACAGGTGGAATTAATTGACACCTTCAGAACATTTCACTCCAAAGCCATAGAATATATATTCTTCTCAAGTGTACATGTGTCATTTTAAAAGTAGACCATATGTTGAGGCACAGGCAAAGTCTCTTTAAATTCAAGAAGATAGAAATCATATCAAGCTTCTTCTCATTTTTGCACTCCTTTTTTTTTTTCTTATCCCCTAACTCTCTTTTCCCTGGTGGTCACCTTTATTTGGTGGCATAAAACTAGAAATAAACAACAATAGAAGATGAAAAAAACACACAACACTGAAGTCTAAGTAGCATACTTTTAAACAATGACAGGGTTACCAGAGAAATCAAAGAAGAAATGAAAAGCATCATGACAACAAATGAAAATGATAACACAACAATCCAATATCTATGGGACACAGTGAAAGCAATCTTACGAGGGAAGTTCATAGCTCTACAGGCCTACCTCCAAAAACAAGAAATAATGGTAATAAATTATCTAACCCTACAACTCAAAGAGTTAGAAAGAGAGCAACAAGAAAAGCCCAAGAGGGAAGGAAATAATAAAGATCAGAGCAAAGATAAATGACATAGAGCCCCCAAAAACAATACAAAAGATCAACAAAATCAAGAGTTGGTTCTCTGAAAGGATAAACAAGAATAATGAACCAATAGTCAGGCTCACGAATAAGGAAAGAGAGAGGACCCAAATAAACAAAATCAGAAATGAAAGAGTTGAAGTAACAACTGATCCCACAGAAATACAAATGATTATGAAAAAATACTATGAACAACTCTATTCCAACAAAATGGACAACCTAAATGAAATGAACATATTCTTAGAAAAATACAAGCCCCCAAAACTCAACCAAGAAGAATAAAAAAAAAAAACTTGAATAGGCCTATAACTAAGGAAGTAATTGAAACAGCAATCAAAAATCTTCCAGCAAACAAAAGCCCTGGTCCAGATAGCTTTACAGGGGAGTTCTACAAAGTATTCAAAGAAGAACTAAAACCTATCTTCCTTAGACTATTCCAAAAAATTCAAGAGGAAGGAAGCCTTCCAAGCTCTTTCTATGAAGCCAGTATTACCCTAATCCCAAAAACAGATAAAGACACCAAAAAAAAAAAAAAAAGAACTACAGGCCAATAAGATAATCAATCTAATCAGAACATAAATGAAAAAGCCCTCAACAAAATTCTAGCAAATCAGATTCAGCAATACATTAGAAAGATCAGACACCATGACCAAGTGGGATTTATTTTGTGGATGCAAGGATGGTGCAATATCTGCAAATCAATAAATGTGATACATCACTTAAAGAAACAAAGACAAAAATCACAATCATATCAACTGATGCAGAAAAAACATTTGAAAAAAAATCTTACACCTTTTTTTCATAAAAACTCTCAGCAAAATGGGAGTAGAGAGGTCATACCTCAACATAATAAAAGCCCTATATGACAAACCTACAGCCAACATCTTACTGAATGTGCAAAAACTCATTTCCTCTAACAACAGGAACAATACAGGGAAGCCCACTTTCACCATCCCTGTTTGACATAGTACTAGAACTACTAGCCATAGCAATTAGACAAGAAGAAGGAAAAAAAGGCAACCAAATTGGGAAAGGGGATGTGAAACTGTCCTTATTTGCAGATGACATGATACTATACATAGAAAACCCCAATAACTCCATCAAAGAACTACTAGAACCAATAAATGAATTTGGCAATATAGCAGGATATAAAATTAACACCCAGAAATCTATGGCCTTTTTATACACCAATAATGAACTCACAGAAAGGGAAATGAAAAGAAAAACAAACAACATTTACCATTGCACCAAAAAATAAATTAAGATACCTAGAAATAAACTTAACTGATGAAGTCAAAGACCTGTACTTGGAAAAACTACAGGACATTAAAAAAAAAGATAGAGGAAGATATAAACAAATTGAAAAACATATCATGTTCATAGATTGGTAGAATCAACATCATTAAAATGTCCATACTACCTAAAGCAATCTATAGATTCAATGGAATGCCTATTAAAATACTAATGGCATATTTCAAAGATCTAGAACAAACTCTCCAAAAATTCATCTGGAATAAAAAGAGACCTAGAATAGCCACAGCCATCCTGAGAAAGAAGAAGAAAATTGGAGGGATCACAATACCAGACATCAAGCTATATTACCAAGCCACAGTTCTCAGAACTGCCTGGTATTGACACAAATACAGACATATAGACCAATGGAACAGAATAGAGAACCCAAAATTGACCCAACTCTTTATATTCAAATGATATTTGACAAAGGAGGCAAGAACATACAATGGAGTCAAAAAAGTCTCTTTAATAAATGGTGCTGAGAAATTTGGTCAGATAACATACAAAAAAAAAAAAGAAACTAGATCACCAACTTACACCATATACAAAAACAAACTCAAAATGGTTAAAGGACTTAAATGTAAGATGAGAAATCATAAAAATCATACAGTACTCTATAGGCAGCAAAATAGCAGACATATGTTGAAGCAATATCTTTATAGACACAGATTCTAGAGAAACTAAGGAGAAAATAAACAAATGGGACTACATCAAAATAAAAAGCTTCTTCACAGCAAAATAAACCATCAACAAAACAACAAGAAAGCCCACTGCATGAGAGGACATATTTGCCAATGTTATCTCAGGTAAGGGTTTAATCTCCAACATTTACAGTGAACTCATAAAACTTAACAAAAGGAAGATAATCAATACAATAAAAAAATAGACAAAAGATCTAAATAGACACTTTTTGAAAGAGGTCATTTGGAAAGCCAAGTAACATATGAAAACATGCTCAAAGTCACTAATCATCTGAGAGATGCAAATCAAAATAATGAGGTACCATTTCACACCTGTAAGAATGACTATCATTAACAAATCAAAAAAGAACAAGTGCAGGAGAGGATGTGAAGTAAAAGGAACTCTCCTTCACTCTGGTGTGAATGCACACTGCTGCAGCCATTTTGGACAACAGTATGGTGTTTCCTCAAAAATTTTAAAATGGAACTTCCATTTGACCCAGTAATTCCACTTCTAGGGATATGTCCTAAGAAAACAAACACCAATCAGAAAAGATATATGCACCCCTATGTTCATAGCAGCACAATTTACAATAGCTAAGATTTGCAAATAGCCCATCAGCAGATGAGTGGATTAGAAAACTATGGTACATCTACACAGTGGAATACTACGCTGCTATAAAAAAGGAATTCTTACCATTTGCAACAGTATGGATGGAAATGGAGAGCATTATGCTATGCGAAATAATCCAGTCAATGAAACAAAAATACCACATGATCTCACTCATTTATGGATAATAAAGAACATTATAACCTGATGAACAAAAAGATAGGTGCAGATAAGCATGGAACAGCTGTCAAATTATAGTGGGAAAACTGGGGTAGGGGAGGTAAGAGACCAGCTGAAGGACATGTATGCATGTATATAAGCTTAACCAATGGATGCAAGACAACTAACTGTGCAGGGAGGATGGTGAGGATATGTGCTGGGGGCTAGGGAAGGCCAGGGGAAGGTCAATTGTGGAAAAAAAGAAGACATATGTACTACTATTTATAATACTTTAAACAACATTGTTTTTTTTTTTTTATTTGCATCTCTCCTTTGAGCATTTTTCATATGTCTCTTGGCTTTCAGAATGTCCTCTTTTGAAGAAAAAAAAGAAGAGGAGGTATTGAATATATGTAAAAAAGTTAAAAGATAATAAAAAGTCACTAAAATATTTGGAAAAAATAAGTAGAATTTTATATTTAAAAAATTACATAATTGAAGTTTGAAACAAGATATATGACAAACCTGAAAATGAATTTATTAAATATTGTTTATATGAATCCACGTGTATGTACATTAAAAACAAAATATTAGATGAAAATATATGCAAAAAATGTATCTATAGAATTAGAACATTCACATCATTATGCCAATATGTATTCATATAAATATAACTAATTTTACTAATCCCAATTCACTTCTGTCATATACCTTAAGTTTATATACTTAAGTCTACATATATAGGTATATATAAATTTTAGGAGATTAGTAGTAGATAAATGGATTAGTTTAGTTAGTTTTACAAAGGCGAAATAGACATATAACATTATATTTATGGTATATAATATAATATTTAATATACTTGTATGTGTAATTGTAAAGTGAACACCACACCACAATAAGTCCAGTTAACATCCATCACCACACAGTTACATTTTTTTACTTGCGATGGGAATTTTTAAGGTTTAGTCTGCTAGCAACATACAAATATACAACACAGAATCATTAAACATAGACATGATGCTGTACATTACATCCCCAAGACTTATTTCTTTTATAACTGGAAGTTTGTGTCTTTTGACTGCCTTCACCATTTTACCCATCCCCCACCTCAGGCAACCATCAATCTGATCTCTGTATCCACGAATTCATTATTTTTTTTAATTTTCTATATAAGGTCATATGATATGTCTTTCTCTGACTTATTTCACTTAGCGTAATTCTTTCTAGTTTCATCCATGTTGTCATAAGTGGCAGAATCTTCTTTTATATGGCTGAAATATATATACAATTTTTTGATTCATTCATTGATGGACACTTAGGTTGTTCCCAGATTTTGTGTATTGTAAATAAGGCTGCTATGAACAAAGGGTGCAGGTATCTTTTTGAATTAATGTTTTTGTTTTCTTTAGCTAACTACTCAGAATTGGAATTACTGAATCATATGGTAGTTCTATTTTTCATTTTTGAGGAACCACCATACTATTTTCCACAGTTGCTAACACTAATTTACATTCCCACCAAGAGTACACAAGGATTCTTTTCCCTCCACAGTCTTGTCAACACTTATTATTTTGTTTTTTACAGTAATCATTATATCATTGTAACTTTGATTTGCATTTCCCTGGTGATTAATCATATTAAGCACCTTTACATGTACCTATTGGTCATCTGTATGTCTTCTTTGAAAAATGTTTATTCATGTCCTCCATCAATGTTTTTTTAATCTTTACCCAAGGATATGCTTATTTGTTCATTGATGAGAGAGAGAGAAAAACATCAATGTGAAAGAGTAACATCAATCAGTTTCTTCCCATTCCACACCCAGAACAGGAATCAAACCCATAATCTAAGTATGTGCTTTGAGCAGGAATAGAACCTGCAATATTTTGGTGTATGGGATGATACTCAAACCAACTAAGCCATTTGGCCAGGGCTTCTCCCCATTTTAAATTGGTTTTGTTTTTAATTTTTATGTTTTTGTTTTTTTTTGCTATTTAACTATATAAGTTCTTTATATATTTTGGATATTATCCCTTATCAGGTAGATGGCTTATAAATATTTTTTTCTCTACAGTAGGTTGGTTTTTGTTGATGTATTCCTTTGCTATGCAGAAGCTTTTTAGTTTGGTGTAGTCCATTTGTTTGTTTTTTGCCTTTGTTGCCTTTGCTTTTAGTGTCAAATTAAAAAAAAAAAATCACTGCCATGACTAATGTCAAGGAGCTTTTCTCCTTCCAGTTTTATGGTTTTATGTCTAGCATTCAAGTCTTTGCTCCATTATGAGTTAATTTTTTGTATGGTGTAAGAAGGTGGTCTAGTTTTATTCCTTTGTATGTAGCTGTTCAATGTTCCCAACACCATTTGTTGAAAGGACTCTATTCCCCCACACACACTTTTTTTTTTCTAATTTATCATATATTAATTGACCATATTTAAATGACCTTATTTCCAGGCTTGGTATTCTGTTTTATTGTTCTCTCTGTTTTTATGCTAATACCATATTGTTTTGATGACTGTAGTTTTAGAATATTGTTTGAAATTAGGAGGATGATGCTTCGAGTTCTGTTCTTCTTTTTCATGATTGCTTTGTCTATTCAGGTTCCACACAAATTTTAGATTTATTTGTTCTATTTCTGTGAAAAATACCATTTTGATAGGGATTGCATTAAATTTGTAGATTTCTTTGGGTAGTTTGAACATTTTAATAATATTAATTTTTCCAATCCATGAACACAGAGTATCTTTCAATTTAATTGTCTTCTTCAATATTCTCCATCAACACCTTATAGTTACAATTAATTTTATTTTTACTCTTTAAACTATACATGCAGAGCATTTCAATGGTGAAACAATTGTGATTTCAACTGACATTTTAACTGGTGCTGATAGTGGGAAGGAAATGAGATACCTCTTCACCTGGAGGAGCAAAATGTTTTAGTGTGGCCTAAGATTAAAGAACTTTAGAAAAGATGAGGTCACTGACTCAGGTCACAGAGCTAGTACATGGGAAATCAGAGATTCAAGTAATGATGTTCTGAAACAAGGATCAGGGGCATTTACACTACCCAGCAGTGCATACTATGTGCAAAGCAACTTAGAGGGGGGAAAAATGGTGACGGAATAGACAGACGTGTCTGGAGCCTTATCGCTGGGCAGACAGAGAGAGCAGCTGAGAGTAGCACTGGGAGTGTTTGTTGGAGCCACCAGCGCGAACACAGAGACCGCGACATCTTTCAGGAGGGAGTGGATGTCTACAGCAGTCTGAAAAGCTAGCTGGAGCACCCACTGAACAGCCAGGGGACCCAGAACACCACTCTCCATTCAGCGCAGACACTCAGACTCAAAGGAGCTACACATGCCACACGAAAAGGTCAGATTACGCCTGGGATAAGTTTGTGCTTTTAAATCAATGTAGGAGAGAGAACGACATAACCAGACACCTGGAGAAGAAACACCATGGGCAGATGAAGAAAAAGCCCGCATATGACAGAAAAGCATGAATCACCAGAAATGGAAGTAAATAAAATAGAAGAAGAAATAGACCTGCCAGAGAAAGAGTTCAGAAAAAATGGTCATAAGGTGATTGAAAAGAATGGAAGACAAAATCGACAATGTGAGTAAGAGCCAAGAGGAAATAAAGAAGAAGCAAGAAGAAATGAAGAATAATAAAAAAGAAATGAAAAATGACATAACTGCTATAAAGAACACAATGGAAAGCATCAAAAGTAGACTAGTAGAAGCATAGGACCACATCAGTTAGCTAGAAGACAAAGTAGGAAAAAATATCCAAGTACAGCAGCTTCTAGAAAAAAAAAATTAAAAAGCAAGAGGAGAGTCTAAGGGAACTTTGGGATAACACAAAACAAAATAACATCCGCATAATTGGACATCCAGAAAGAGTGGAAACTGAGCAAGGAATAGAAAACCTGTTTGAAGAAATAATGACAGAAAACTTCCCCAATATAGAAAAGAAAAAAAAAAAACAGACAAATTCAAGAATCTCACAGAGTCCCAAGCAAAATGAACCCCCCCAAAATGACACCAAGGTACATTATAATTAAATTGGCAAACACCAATGACAAAGTAGAAATCTTAAAAGCGGCCAGAGAGAAACAAAAATTTACCTACAAAAGAACCCGTATAAGAATAGTTACTGATTTCTCAACAGAAACTCATCAGGCCAGAAGGGAATGGAATGAAATATACAAAGTCATGCAAAGGAAGGGTCTGAATCCAAGAATACTGTACCCAGCAAGGCTTTCAATCAAAATTGAAGGTGAAATCAGGAGCTTCACAGTCAAAAAAAAGAACTAAGGGAATATATTACCATCAAATCAGCAATGCAAGAAATGTTAAAAGGTATGTTGTAAAAAAAAAAAATTGGAAGTAAAGAAGGAACTAGGGGTAAAGACTAAAAATGGTGACAGATAAGTACCTATCAATAACTTTAAATGTAAATGGATTAATTGCTCCAATCGAAAGACATAGGGTAATGGATTGGATAAGAAAACATGACCCATTTATCTGCTGTCTACAAGAAACCCACCTCAGAAAAAGAGATTCATACAGATTGAGGGTGAAGGGATGGAAGATGATATTTCAGGCAAATAGAAATGAAAAAAAAGCTGGGGTTGCAATACTTATATCTGACAAATTAGATCTCAAAGTGAAGGACATAACAAGAGATAAAGAAGGCCACTTCATAATACTAAAGGGAACAATCCAATAAGAAAAAATAACTCTGGTAAACATATACACATCTAATATGGGAGCACCTAAATACAAAAAAAAAAACACAAACAAACAAAAAAAAAACCACTCCTGGAGGATATCAAGGGAGAGATTGACAGCAATACAATCAATCACACTTTAATACCCCACTGTCACCACTGGACAAATCCTCTAAACAGAAAATCAGTAAAGAAACATTAATCCTAAATGACTCACTAGACAAGATGGAATTAATTGAAAAAGCATTTGACAAAATCCAACACCCCTTCTTCATAAAAACTCTCAGCAAAGTGGGAATAGAAGGATCATACATCATAAAAGCCATATATGATAAACCCACAGCTAACATCATACTCAATGGGCAAAAACTAAAACCATTTCCCCTAAGAACAGGAACAAGACACGGATGCCCACTCTCACCTCTCCTGTTCCACATAATACTGGAAGTATTAGCCATTGCAATTAGACAAGAAGAAGAAATAAAAGGCATCTAAATTGAAAAAGAAGAAGTAAAGCTGTCCTTATTTGAAGATGACATGATACTGTATATAAAAAACCTGAAGGACTCCATCCCAAAACTACTTGACTTAATAAATGAATTTGGCAATGTAACAGGATACAATATTAATGCCAAAAAATCTGTGGCATTTCTATACTCTAATAGTGAAATTACAGAAAGAGAGATTAAAACAGCAATCCCATTTACCATCGCACCAAAAAAATTAAGATACTTAAGAATAAACCTAACTAAGGAGGTAAAAGACCTATATGCAGAAAACTACAGGACACTGAAAAAAGAGATAGAGAAAGACGTAAACAGATGGCAGAGCATACCATGCTCATGGATTGGGAGAATCAACATCATTAAAATGTCCATACTACCCAAAGCAACCTATAGATTCAATGCACTACCCATTAAAATACCAATGACATATTTCACAGACCTAGAAAGAACTCTTCAAAGATTCTTCTGGAACAAAAAAGAATGAGAAAGAAGACTGAGAAAGAAGAATTAAAGTAGGTGGGATCTCAATACCAGATTTCAAGCTATACTACAAAGCAACTGTTCTCAAAACAGCCTAGTACTGGCACAAGAACAGACATATAGACCAATGGAATAGAATATAGAATATGGATATCCCCCCAAACCTCTATGTTCAATTAATATTTTACAACAGAGGCATTAACATACAATGGAGCCAAGACAGCCTCTTCAATACATGGTGTTGGTAAAATTGGACAGATACACGGAAAAAAATGAAACTGGACCACCTACTTACATCAAATACAAAAATAAACTCTAAATGGATACAGGACTTAAACATTAGATGGGAAATCATAAAAATACTAGTGCAATCCACAGGCAGCACAATCTCAGAGATATGCCGAAAGATCTTCACTGATACTGCTATAAGGGCAATGGAAGCTAAAGAAAAAATAAACAAATGGGACTACATCAAAATAAAAAGGGTTTGCAGAGCAAAATAAACATCAACAAAACAACAAGAAAGCCCACTGTATGGGAGAACATATTTGCAAATGTTATCACTGATAAAGGTTTAATCTTTCTAACATCTGCAGACAACTTATACAACTTAATAAAAGGAAGATAAATGATCCAATAAAAAATGGGCAATGGACATAAATAGAACCTTTTCAAAAGACAACAGAAGGAAGGCCAAGAGACACATGAAAACATGTTCAAAGTCAGTGATTATCAGAGAGATGCAAATCAAAATGACAATGTGATACCATCTTACAGATGTCAGAATGGCAATAATCAACAAATGACAAGTGTTGGTGAGGATGTGGAGAAAAGGGAACCCTTGTGCACTGTTGGTGGGAATGCAGACTGATTCAGCCACTGTGGAGAACAGTATGGAGTTTCCTAAAAAAACTAAAAATGGAAATCCCATTTGACCCAGCAATCCCACTCTTAGGAATTTATCCTAAGAAAGTAGAAACACCAATCAGAAAGGATTTAGGCACCCCTATGTTCACAGCAGCACAATTTACAATAGCTACAATTTGGAAACAGCCTAGGTGCCCGTCAGCAGATGAGTGGATCAGAAAACTATGGTACATCTACACACTGGAATTCTATGCTGCAATAAAAAAGAAGGAATTCTTACCATTTGCAGCAACCTGGATGGAACTGGAAAGCCTTATGTTAAATTAAGTAAGCCAGTCAATGAAGGAGAAACACCACATGATCTCACTCATTTGTGGATAATAAATTACATTATAAACTGATGAACAAAAGGATAGATACAGAGGCAATAAAGTATCAAACAGACTGTCAAATTACAGCAGGAAGATTAAGGAGACATGCGGTAGATAAGAGATCAACCAAAGGACTTGTATGCATTCATATAAGCATAACCAATGAATACAAGACTCTGGGGGGTTGGGTTATGCCTTGTGGGGGCAATGGGAAGATATGTATACATGTAACACAATAAAAAATTAAAAAAATAAACTATACATTCACATAGAAATTCTTAATATCTACAGTTAAATTTATTTTTACCCTTTAAAATATATAAGCATATAAAAATTCTTAATAAAAGCATACATTAAAAATTGTCCTACCTCTGACAAATGAAAAATAACTGAAATGGAGTTAAGTGGGTATTGAACAATGACAAAACTCATTGCATGTCTATATGGTTCCAGGCACATTCCACATATTTTTGTAATTCTTGTAACATCCTGAAAATACATGTTGCTGTCAAAATAGGTGTTAAGCCCAGATGTGACAGCTCAGTGGTTGAACATCAACCTATGAACCAGGAGATCATGATTTGATTCCCAGTCAAGGCACATGCCCAGGTTTTGGGCTCAATCCTCAGTGGGGGTCATGCAATAGGCAGCCAATCAATGATTCTCTCTTATCATTGATGTTTCTATCTCTCTCTTCTTCTCTCTCCCTCTCTGAAATCAATACTTTTTTTCAACAAAGTAGATGTTAATTATCAAAGAAAATTGGCATTCATAGAGTTGATTTATTTACCTAAAAGTACACAGTGTGACATTCAAAACTAAATTTACCTGGTTGCAAAGCCAGCTCACTTTCTCTTGAATCCACACTGCTCTATCATGCTCAGCTATACCATAGTAGTAGGAGTAATAAATGGTGGAAGTAACTGGGGAGGAAATAGGGTTTGTTCTCCATATAGTCCAGTAGTCAACTCGTACTCCATTAGGGTGAGGTGAAACTTGCTATTCTGGTGGAGGCTGTTCAAGGCATGTTTCCTTAGTCTCTCAATAGGAGGCTTCATGAAAGTCAGAGAGGATCCAAATACTCAAGGTTCCAACCACCTGCAATGCAAAGCATTTATGAAAAGTAAACACAGCAGATCTAAAAATTCTATTAAAAAAAACCTGCTTTAATCTTTCATTCATAGGGTCTCCTCCCTCCAATTAGTTTATATATGTGCAAAGGAAAGAGCAGAATAAGACAAAGGGGAACAAATTATCAAAGGGAAATGACAAGGAGATTCATAAAACTGGATGATCATCATAGGGAATCAGATACATTAATTTATCATACTACCTATTTAACCTCTATTTTTTTGCTTTCAGTCTTACAATGATAAATAAGGTGAATTTATCTTGGCAATACTAATAATATGAATTTATAACTATAACATTTTCTGAGCACAGCCATGAAATAAGTAAGAAGTCAGCTGGGTAGTTAAAAGATGGCTTAAAGTTTACACCCTAAAGCTTACAGACTTAGGGGAAACAATTTAAACGACTTAGTTTCTCCTTCAGATACTAGTTGCATAGTCCTCTTTCTCCCTTCTGTTCTCTTTTTTTCCCTCTTCTCTAGAGCCCAGCTATTGATTTACCATATAGGTATCAGACTCCCAGTTGACTCTTTGGGCTTAAGTTTAAACACTCTATTTACTCAGGAGTGTGTAGCGAAAGGTCACAGACTACAGCTCAGTTGAGTTGAACTCCAGGCTTACCCATTTAAATTGCTTAGTAATTGTAGGCAATGTTATCTAATTTCTCTGAGCTTCAATGTTCCCATGTAAGAGAGAAATAACAGTAATACCTACCTCATAGGATTGAGATGATTAAATGAATAAAATATGTACAGTAGTACCTCGAGATACGAGTGCCCTAACATACGAGATTTTTGAGATATGAGCAGTCGAGCTTTGAAATATGAGCAACAGTTGAGAAAGGAGTAATCTCTCGGATCGGCCGGCTGCACACGACCCCCCAGTTTACCGTGACTTGAGTGTCTCATAGTTTCCCACGCCTCAAGGTTATGGAACGAATTAAACTCGTATCTCAAGGTACCACTATATAATGATATTTGGTACCTAAATCCCCCCAAAATATCAATTACTCTTATACTTTGAGAGTCTGATATGTAAATTTATATAAAGGATGCCCCATGAGGGTGCAGCCAGCCTGAAAACAGCCCTCAACCCCTCACCCAGGCTGGCCATGCCCCCCAGCAGGAGCCCTCACTCTGATGGGGGCATAGCCAGCCTGAAAATTGCCCCAACTTCTTGCCCAGCCCAGCACTGCCCCTACTGGGGACTCCCACCTCAATGGGGTTATGGCCAGCCTACAAACTGCCCCAGGCACTTCACTCAGGTTGTCCCCCTGACAAGGGGACCCCAACCCTGATATGAGACCCCCTTCAGGGCAGACCAGCTGGCCCTGACCTGTGTACCAGGCCACTATCTATACTAATAAAAGGGTAATATGCTAATTAGATTGGGATACCTTCCGGGAGACCTTCCCAATGTCCTTCTGGACAAAGCCATGGTGGTGGGGCTGAGGCAGAGGCAGTTAGGGGCAATCAGATCAAGAGAGGAGGGCAGTTGGGGGTTATCAGGCTGGCAGAGGGGCAGGTGGGGGTGAGAAGGTTGGCAGAGGGGGGCAGTTGGGAATGAGCAGTGTGGCAGATAGAGTAGTTAGGAGCCAGTAGTCCCAGACTGCAAGGGGGATGTTCCAACTGCCTATTTGGGCCCAGTCCCTGGGATTGGGCCTAAACCGGCAATTAGACATCTCCTGAGGGGTCCCAGATTGGAGAGGGTACAGGCTTGGCTGAGGATCAACTCCTCCCCCGCCTCCCCTGTGCATGAATTCTGTGCACCAGGACACTAGTCTACAATAATAAAAAGAAAGATGCAAATTGACACCCATCAGCCAATCAGGAGTGAGTATGCAAATTAATCCAACAAAGATTGTGGCTCAATTTGTACACACAGGCACTCAGCAGCCAGGGGCAGAAAGCTTGCATTGTTGCCATGGTGATGACACAGGCATTTCACACTGCCCCAGCCACTCCGGGCTCTGGGTAGCATGGAAGGCAGAAAGGCAGCTCCAGGCTGGAGCAAAGGCTGTGCTGGCAGCTAGGTTAGGGAAGGCCTATTCTGCACACATCTTCTTTCATTGGGCATCTAAGAAGTTAATAATACTCTATTGCCTATTTGAAAGTTGATAGGATCTTAAAAGTTCTCATCACAAGAAAATAAATTGTAACTATGTGTCATGGCAGATTAACATATTTTTGTGATGATCATTTTTCAATATATACATATATAAAATCAATATGTTTTATACTTAAACTAACATCTATACTAATAAAAAGGGTAATATGCTAATTATACCAGGAGACCTTCCAGATGGCCTCTGGACAAAGCCATGGTGGTAGGGCCAAGGCAGAGGCCAGTAAGGACAATCAGGCCAGGAGAGGAGAACAGTCGGGGTTGGTCAGGTTGGTGGGGGCAGTTGGGGGGGAGC
>PVJN01036132.1:0-21680 GCA_004026805.1 Lasiurus borealis | reverse complement strand
AGGGTAGAGGTGGAGGTGGGAGGTTGGGGTGTGAGGGTAGGGGTGGGGGTGGAGGAATGAGGGACTCACTGAAAGCAGTGGCTTCAACTGCTCCAGCGCCTGGCGCACGAAGTCGCAGTGGGCCTCGGCGTAGCCGTGGATGCAGTTGGCGAAGAGCCCCTGCGCGAACTGGTGGAACTTGGGCAGCTCATCCAGCAGCTGCGCGTTCAGGGCCTCGTAGTTGTTCCGGGCCGACTGCAGCTCCTCCAGCGTCCTCTTGTCCTTCAGCTTCTCCGCCCGCTCCGTGCAGTTGTAGAAGTCCAGCAGCTTGTCGAAGCGCTTCTGCACCAGCTTGTGGGGCCCCGTAAACATGCTCAGCAGCTGGTTGAGGGGGGAGATGACCAGCCGCTCCGTCCTCTCCTTCTGCAGGGACAAGGAAGGCACGTTGCTCAGTATTTGTCCTGTACCGTCTGCTGTATTCCCAGTGCACAAGCTACAGGCACGCAGACCCAAGCGTCCTGCTTACCCAATCCCAGATGAATATACACACACCACAAAACTTCTCAATTTATGCCTAGCAGGCGTGGTTAAGTGTCTACCTATGAACCAGGAGGTCAAGGGTTCCATTCCCAGTCAGGGCACTTGCCTGGATTGAAGGTTTGATCCCCAGTAGGGGGTGTGCAGGAGGCAGCTGATTGATGATTCTCTCTTATCATGGATACTTCCCTGTCTCTCCCTCTCCCTTCTTCTCTGAAATCAATACAAATATTTTTTTTAAAAAAACTTCTCAATCTATAATTCTGCACCCAACAGTGTGCACACACCAGAGTGCAAAGTATGCTATTCCCTCCTTAGCTCCTCAGTTAATAACAAATGCTAAACTACGCACGTTAATATGATGGTTGCATTACAACCCAGATGTGACAGTCTGTCTGGTATCAATTCTTATGTGCAGATGCCGATGTAGCTTAAATTTAACTTAAGATTTAGTTGTTACATAAACCTGGGATAGAAAAACTTTCTCACACTCATAATACCTTTTCCATCATAACTAGTTGGTAATATATGTCTTCATTTTTCAAAGGACTTTTCTCTTTAATTATTTCCAGCGGGACAGACATTGAACTCAAAGCATTGACACATAAAAAACAAAAATAGGTAGTACTTACTACATTAGTTTTTTAAATGCTAATGTTAGAACACCTGTAGGTTCTCTGAGTGCACATTTTCCTCAGCCCCAAGCCATCTGGACATCTCCAAGACACTATCAACCCCACCTATTTCTTTCTACTTTGGACCAAACAAATACCACATACAGTTGATGCTTGGACAATGCAGGAGTTAGGGTACCTAACTCCTGCACAATCGAAAATCCACATATAACTTTGGATTCCTCAAAAACTATACTACTAAAAGCCTACTATTGACCGGAAGCCTTACCAATCGTCTATTTGTATATTATATGAATTATAATCTGTATTCTTACAATAAAGTAAGCTAGAGAAAAGAAACTGTTAAGAAAATCATAAGAGCCATAGCCAGTTTGGTTCATGGATAGAGCGTAGGCCTGTGGACTGAAGGGTCTTGGATTCGATTCTGGTCAAGGGCACATGCCCGGATTTCGGGCTTGATCCCCGGTAGGGGTCATGAAGGAGGCAGCCGATCAATGATTTTCTCTCATCATTGATCTCTCTCTCTCTCTCTCTCTCTCTCTCTCTCTCTCTCTCTCTCTCTTTCTGCCTTCCTCTCAGGAATCAATAAAAAGTATTTAAAAAAAGAAAAAATCCTAAGAAAAAGAAAATAAGTTTACAGCATACATGGAAAAAAGTCTGTGTATAAATGGACCCATGCAGTTCAAACCAGTTTTGTTCTAGGGTTAATTGGATATCTATTTAGAATTCAGAAGCAACATGGCTTTTTATACTTTCTTTGTAGTTTGTACAATCTCCAAGATCTATTTGTTAACCTCTTAACAATTCCTAAACATTTCTTTTTAAGTTACTATTCCAATCATTGTTTTCTTTTGATAAGAGTTATCAATTGTGATCCGTGGTTGCATTTCTGTTTTCCTTTGTCTGCTGAAACAGGCTGATCACAAGCTCCAAAAAAATGTGTGTGAGCACATATAGGTCCTACCTGGCCTTTAACTTAGTGAAAGTCATCCTTTGGCTAGAAAGCACCGCTGTAAATATCCCAGAGAATGGCCAGACTCCTAATGCACACAGCATGTCTCCGTGGTTAACTGTGTCGTCAGTGGAGGCAGAAGGAGCCCCAGGGAGAGAACCAGCCGTGAACACTGTGGTGAAGACGTCACTTACAAAGTTGGTGAAGAGCTGGTCACTGATGTAGCGATGCACCTTCTCGAACTGTTCCAAGTCCTTGTGTCCCTTCTCCATGCACACATCCCACATGCTCGCCGCGGCCACCACCTTCACACAGGCCGATTCCTGGGGCCAGGGAGGGAAAGGCACATGAGATCAATCAGAACTGGCTAGCCTTCATCATTTGTTGCTTGGTAGCAGTCAGGAAAAAAGGAGTTCTGAAATTAAATTTTTTCTCTGAGGTGGAGCATGTTAGCTTTGAAACAAGAATATTTTCATAAACTACAACTTATGGGCACAGGGAAAAGCCTAAGACTTTTAATTATGGGAAAATGGGTGCAGGCTTTTATCATCTCTTTTGCATTTCCTTATGTCCCTAATTTGAGGGGTTCTTTTTCTTTTTTTAAAAAATATATTTTATTGAATTTTTACAGAGAGGAAGGGAGAGGGATAGAGAGATAGAAAAATCGTTGAGAGAGAAACATCAATCAGCTGCCCCCTGCATACTCCCTACTAGGTATGTGCCTGCAACCTAGGTACATGCCCTAGGTACAGGCCGACGCTCTATCCACTGAGCCAAACCAGTTGGGGCTGAGGGTTTCTTAATGTATCAAAAAGTCAGTTACATTGATGTGAAGATGAGTCCTGCAAGACTGTGATAATGATCAATCATCTCTCCTCTTGGAATCGTGGCTGGTGCTGCCACCTTCTCAAAAACACTGCCCAGTGCCTTGTGGGTAATGCAACCTTGCTTCCTTCACCCAAACTCTGGTACCCCTGATAGGTCTTGCTGCTTTTTTCTTAAAAAAACAACAATAAAATCTCCTTACATACAATGTGACTTATTAATGTGAAGGTGGCATTCATCTGCAATAATGCCAAAAATACGAAAAAAGAAATGAATGCTTAGTAAACACCTCCTGTCCGATCCTGACAGTTTTTAAATACCAAATTGATTTTCTTTGGCTATTTAAAACAAATGATGGGCATTTGCCTTCTTTATTTAAGTTTGGGGAAAGCATATTATTTTAATGTTAATTAAATAAAATCTAAAATCACATTTACATATTTCAAGGGTAAATCAAGTCCCTAAGCCAAAAGTATTCAGTGCCTCGTACACTGATATTTTATTTTACTACATTTTTGACCTCTTGTCTTTAAGTCCTTTATCTGTACATATAAATAAAGCCAGGGTTTAGTTGGAAAGATAAGGTGGGGAATCCTTCTAATTCCACCTGAGTGGGGGAACTGATGTGAAACATGATGTCCTCTTCTCTTCTTTAAAGTGATGTTGTAAGTTGCAAAATATCAGTCCACATGCCAATGTGGAGACCGAGTTGTACGGTCAATGTCCCCCAGCTTACGCTCTTGCTGGCCCGGCCCTCTCTAACGGCAATCTATTAGCTAACTTTACTGCGAGCAGGGCTTTCCCATTTTATGTTAGCGACACAACTTCCACATTTTCTCCCTTAATTTCCTCTGTTAGCAGCCGTCTGTCCCACCTCAACATGCTTCCACCCGTTGCTATGGAGATGAGTCTTTTAAGAGTTGGGGCTCTAGTATATTTGCTGTACATTTAGAAAACACGAAGAGGGAACAGCCAACCTGGGGTAGAGGAACTGAAGGGTGAAGTCCTCAGACCAGGGAATATACTCAGTAGTTGTCCCAATATATTTGGGTCAAATCTCTCACTTGAAGCCAATGCACTCCTTAAAAGTTTTATCTAATTGCATTTGTAAAATATGAAGAGGGAGAGTTTGATATTTAAAGGAAATGTAGGGGGCATTTCAAATCAGTGGGGTTACTCAATAATGAGGATGACAACTGGATAACCAGTTGTAAAAGAAAAACAAAATTGAATCCCTACCTCAAACCTTTATATACTAAGATAAATTTCAGCTCAGTCAGTAACTTTAACATTAAAACGTGAAATGATAAATGTACGGAAACAGGGGAGATATTTGTTTTTCATTATCTCAGAATAGCAAAGGTCTTCTGAAGGGTGACACAGAACTAAGAAGCCATGAAAGAAACGTCTACTTAAACCACAAAAAAATGAAACTTCTACACAAAGAAAGCACTTTAAGCAAACTCAAAAGTCAACAAACTGGGGGGAAATATTTCTACACCATTATCTCAGACAGAGGGCTATTTTCTCGAATGTCTACAAATCAGTAAGAAAGAGACTAATAAGTCAATAAATATATGTCCCCAATATAAACAAGTCACAGAAAAAAATGATGACTTAAACATAAAAATATCTTCAATCTCACTCAAAGAAATTAAAATTTAAACGTTTTTATCTATCTTTGAAAGACATTTTCATTTTGATAACACTGTGTGTTAGCAGGGATGGGGAAACCGTTTCATGCATTAATATGTATTTTTCACACATTAACAACATCTAGCAAAATTTACACTGTCATGATTTGGCTCAGAAAATCTAGTGCTGAAAAACCAAGATGGCGGTAAGGTGAACACCTAAACTGCTGCCTCGCACAACAATTTCAAAACTACAACTGGAAGACAGAACGGACATCATCCAGAACCACAGGAAAGCTGGCTGAGTGGAAATTCTATAGCTAGAAGGGAATAGAAAAGCACACTGAGGAGCTGCAGGAGGCAGAGGTACTGAGACGCAAGCGCAGTTGTAAAAGAAGAAAAAGAGCAAGAAGCTCTGTGTGTGTTTAGGTATGGACTGACTTCCAAAGCGATGCTATTAAGTATAAACCTAAAATGCTGAACAATGTGTCACACACACACACCCCAGGTGAGTCCAATAAATAGCACCTGTCTCTATAGAAGATGACTAGGAGACAGGGACCAGGGGAATCATTATTTTTATTTTTTATTTAACCCTTCGGTACCTTTTGAATTTTTATACTATTTTACTTAGTTTACAAAAAAAAATTTTTTTTTAAAGCAAAGGACTTCTTTTTTAAGAAAATTGTTTCATAGGATGAGATTTTCATGTGCGAGGGACAAGCGTTTATATATATAAACACATTCTATAAAATCAATAGAGATTAGAGATATAAATAGAAAGGATTCTAGTCCTGGCGTGACTTCGTGAAGGAGACACTGTCCTGGGATGAGGTGAGGATGATCTCCTAGCTGCTGTAGGCTTGGTTGGAACAGCTTTAGAGGCTTTCTGAAGGGCAACTAGGAAAGTTGGAAATGAGTATTACTAGAAAGCCCTCTACAGGAACTATTCTCTTACTCTTCTATCTTTAAAATTGTTTTGACAAAAGGAACTGTGGTAAGTGCTTCTTACATACCTGGGGACAGGCGACAGTAAAAAGGTGGTGGGGAAGATTGAGAGGGAGGAAGGGCTGGACACTTGGACACTTTACAATTCATACAACAGAGCCGATCTTCTACAGGTTACTTAACTTTTAAATAATCGCTAGGAATTCCGATAAAAAGCATGTCAAGGCATAATGGTCATTTGAATCCAGATTGTTCAATATCCCCTGGGTGAAGGGGAAAGTGGGCAGAATGGTGCCTGTGTGATCCTAACCGTGCGATGTCTTCACTCACCCGGATGTGCTGGAGGTAGAGAGACAGGTCTCGGATAAAAGATTTGATCAGTCTTTCCTGCATTCGGAAGTTCTTTTCTGTTTCTTCAAATGCTTCATCTCTTATCTGTTCAAAATAAACAAGTGCTGTTAGCTGATGTGAACTCTCCCTCAATCTACCTTATTGGCAAAAAAAAAAGTATCTTTCTTCAAAACACCTTTTGTTGACATTTTAAACCTTTGATGTTTCCCTGAATCATAGTAAACTGAAGTTAAACCCCTCTGCATGGCGTTGAGAGAGGGCTCCCTGCTGTCACACCTTACCTCCCCCGCCCTGACAGAGACCCTCTGGCCACCATGTTCCCTGGCACCTGCCACATTGGTTGACTCTATGCCTTTAACCTGTGTTGTTGCTTTGCCTGGTGTGCCCTCTCCTCTCTACCTAAACCCACCTGCCCTCGCCCCCTCTTTAAGGCTCAGATGAAATCTGGCCAACATGAAGCTCACGCTCATGGAGCTCCTGTTTTCTCAGTACAGCAGCGTGTGGAGAACAAACTGCAAAGCTTAGCAACTGACATTCTTTTCACTGGCATGTTCCTTACTGGTGTCGTGTATACATGGAACAGCGAATGAGGACGGGAGACTTTGGATCTGCCCTCAGCACTGTCCATCATTCAATCCCTCAGACTTTACGTTTCCTTCTGTGCATCACATGGTGTTGAATTTAGGTGAGCTTTTAAATCCTTCTAGCTTACTAGGTCTGCAATTTTAATTTTTTCTTCCTAAATAAATTATAAGGTCTGTACGAGTGTCTGAAGCCACAATTATTGACCTTCTGATTTGCCTCTGTGCCCCAGGCAGCTCACCAAGGTATGGATAGAGGGCCAGGTGGGTGGACGGACTGACATCACCAGTAGCTGCTGAGTCCTGTACCCACCAGCCAGCAAACACCAGGGGAGGTACCAAGAGGGGAGTCATGCCAGCTGACACCACCCCGGCTGCCCACAGAGCCTTGGAAAGCTGCCAAAGACATGCGGGACCTGGACGGGCGGGACCCTCACCTGGGGGGCAAAGCCAGTGAGGTGCTTCAGGTGGCTGCTAACTCGGTTGGATTTCTTGATGATGGAGTGGATGTTCAGTTTAGAAATTTTCTCCATGAGGCTATCTTCATCGCCCTTCCGGTACTTGAGGACTAGGGAGTGAGGCAAATTGGTGGGTTAGAAAGCCCTTTCCTGAGCACAGACTATAAAATAAGCTACAAAGCAAGATGAACAACCCAAGTAGAGCTAGTGCTCGATTTCAATGAGCTTAGAATGAGGGTAGGCAAATTATTAATCGAAATCACCATTTATAGACACAGAGAATTCTCAAGAGCAGAGAGACACTGCACAGACTGGAGAAGGTTAGCGACCTGGGGAGAGGTAGCAGGTAAAGAAAAAGAGCCTAAAGATTTGAACTCATGGAAACATCAGAGTTCAATGCCAGGGTCTGCCATTTCATCAAAGTCTGGCCTTAAACAATTCCCGTAACTTCTCTGAGACTCATTCCTCTCCAGTAAGATGTAGAAAGTAACAGTATTTGCCTTATAAGACCATCTTAAATAATCTCATACATGTGCAAATGAGATTTTTCTATCCAATGATCTCACACAGTAAAATGCTATACAGGAGTTATTTATTTGTACATATATGAGATTATTTAAGATGGTCTTATAAGGCAAATACTGTTACTTTCTACATCTTACTGGAGAGGAATGAGTCTCAGAGAAGTTATGGGAATTGTTTAAGGCCAGACTTTGATGAAATGGAAATTTATTTGTAATCACTGTGTCAAACATTAGGCACAATCTGCAGAGAAGCCCGGAGCTCACAGTAGCAGGATCATCTGGGGAAGGATGGGGGGCAGCAAAAAGACACCCTTATCACTATGGAGATGAAGAGGACATTACATCAGGAGATATGAGCAATGATGGCTAGGGGGCCAGAAAGCTTTTCAGCCATGAGCCACATGACATATGAATGTGGGAGAATGGCTGAAGTAGGAGGCAGAGGAAGTGGTTTAGGTAAAGTGAGAAGAAGCGTGGAGAACAGGAAAAGAGGTTGCACTACATTATAGAATCTTTGAGGCTATCAATAATGTATCAGTTCCGCATAGTCACTATACCACTCGAATGCTCAAATTAGAGCCTTACCAAGATATTTGATTAAAAAAAAAAAATGAAGAAGAAAAAGAAATTGTTTAATTCATTCTACATATAAAGGAAGAGTGAGTGGGTGGTTTGGTAACTGACTGCAGTGTTGCGGGGAGGTGGGGGGAAGGTAGGAACTCAGACAAGAGAGACAGGGAAACACCTAGCCAGGCGTGCAGAGCAAACATATGCAAGCACGATCGAAAAGGATGGCTGTCGATGAGTTGAGAAGTCCATCACTCGTGCTCGGAAGAACTCTGGGGCAGCCATTTTCTAATCAGTCTTCATGCCTCTTGGGAAAGACTCTTGCTGCTATAAGCTTTATCAGAGATGTCTACTTCCAGTATGCCACGGCTGTGCTTTCATCATTACTGCTCTCTTTCTTCACATCACATTTCCCCAAAATTCTACTGTTCCTTCACCACAACCCTCTAACCTACCAGCCGCCTTGCCCACCTCTGGTGAAATAATTCTTTTGAGAAGAACATTCCCAAAGCCATAGCTCCTTTGTAGCAACTATGCCGTGCTTACCCAGATCCTTTCGACGTTTATATTCGTTAATGTTAACGTTGATTTCCTTGACTGCAAGGACCGCGTTGGTTAGAGGCATTTTATCTGGGTGGGATTCTGGGGTGGAATTCAGTAACTCCATTAGCAGCAGTGGGTAACGCATTACTCTCTGTACTGGTTTGATGAGGAAGGAGCCCAGGTTAATGTAATTTGTGCATCCCCTATAAGAGAAGGAAAATCAGAGCGTTTAGTCTGCTGTCAATAAATAATATGGCACTCACAGGTAGTATCCTTTATTCCTAATTAGAGCTCTGTCCTTTCTTCCTACTTCCTACTTCCACCCATTCATGTTTGCTGGATGCCTAATAAATACCAGGTAGGTACTGTTCCAGGTGCTGGGGTTTAGTAATGAGCATAAAAAATCCCTGCTCTGGCTGAAATTGGTTTGGCTCAGTGGAGAGAGTGTCGGTCTGCGGATTGAGGGGTCCCAGGTTTGATTCCCGTCAAGGGCATGTATCCTGGTTATGGGCACATCCCCAGTAGGGGGCGTGCAGGAGGCGGCTGATCGGTCTCATCGATGTTTCTACCTCTCTATCCCTCTCCCTTCCTCTCTGTAAAAAAATCAATAAAATATATATTAAAAAAAAAAAAATCCCTGCCCTGATGGAATGAGACTGGCAATAAACAAACAAATATCATATAAAGTGTCCTTGGGTGGTGAGTGCTATGGAGAAAAATATAACAAGGTAAATCTACTTCTAGTTTTCTGTCTATAAAGGAAGAAAACTTAAAAATGAGTTTGTGCAAGTGGCGAGGGAACTTACCATTCGTTGTACAGGCTCCTATAGGGCAGTGAGCATGAAAAGAAGAGAGACAGCTGATTAGAGATAATGCTGATATTCACATTTTTCTCAGAACATATCAATTCACCGTTAATACCTATTAGTTGAGCAAACAAAAATCACGTGGGATAAAAGAGAAATTATGAATGTCTATGGTAGCATACCTAGTCTACTTAAAAAAGTCACTAAGCCCCTAATTTCACTTTGATCTACTTAGATATATACATTAACATGCCTCCGTAGGACCAGGAGAATCTCCCCTGATATCAAGATTAACTGAATTTGCCCTGGCGAGTTTTGTCCAGTGGTTAGCGCTGGCCTAAGGACCAAAGGGTCCGGGTTTGATTCCCAGTCAAGGGCAGGTACCTGGGTTGTAGGCCCAATCCGGCCTGGGTTTGGGGCATATATAGGAGGCAACTGATCAATGTGTCGCTCTCACATCGATGTTTCTCTCCCCACCACCCCTTTCCTCCATTCCACTCTCTCTAAAGATCAGTGGCGGGGGGGCAGGGAAGGGAGGGGTGGAGGAGAGGTGGATAATTGAATTTGTTCTTATCTACACTCTTGTCTATTTGGACCAAACTATCTTTCAGTCTACTTCTTACCTCAAAATGCTAACTTAATACTTTGTATGTATAGATAAAAGTGCCTGAAATGGATAAAAGTACAAGCAGGATGCCACTTAGGATTTTCATGATATATGATGGAAAAAGGCAAGTTACCTCATAGGACCTATAATAATATATCATTTATGTTTAAAACAACATGGACGATGGATATCAGAAGCAGTATAGACATATACATGGGAGTGATGTTCAAAGGGCAGAACCAAAGAGCTATGATGGAAGTGAAGTGGCTAACATTCCTACCTCAGCTCTGCCACCGAGTCCTGAAGATGCTTCTGGATCCTCTCATCCTTCTCATAGATTTCCAGCAGTGAGATGGCCTCGTCGTGATTCTGGCAGTAAACCTTGTATGCTCCCTCCAGCTCATCCCGGTGATCAAGAAACACAGGTCCTTTAAAATATACACATACAGTGTTTTTAATAAATTTCTTCTCCGCATCCTAAATGTAAGGTGTATAGGAAAACTTTAATGTCAGTTAAACCCTACCACAAGAAATGATGGTAAGACTGCCCATCAAATTAATAAGAAATTTCCATGTAATAGCTTCAAATACTCTTATTTAAAGCAAAATTTAAGAGACATGTTATCTGTGTATTTACTTTTCAGTACACACACACACACACACACACACACACACACACACAGCTGGTCCCTGAAACAGTCTCCAGCCCCTTTTCAATCAGGCAGAGTAAGGGGTTTGCAAGTACTTTTCAGAGTCGTTCAAACTGTGGGTCACAACCCATAAGTGGGTCATGAAATTGACTTCACAGGTAATGATCAGCACTCATTTGGGAAAACAGAATAGAAAAAAAAAATCAAATAACATTGGACATAATAAAAGCACAGGCATACATACACATGTTAGTACACATATCCTGGGGCCTTATATAAATATTTCTTTCTGTGGGACAGGTTTAAAATACTTTAAAAGCCAGTCCCTTTATATACTAAGACATACACAGTCACCTGGTCCTTTCTTCTTTTCTCAACCTCCTCATCTTCTAACTCATCCAAGCCCTGAACACCTATCATTCTTACCTTTCCCTCTAGATGCTGTCCTGGTTGTACTGGAATCCTTCTCCAGCCAGGATTAGCAAATTAATTCGGCGCTGCTTTCTCCAGTACTCTAGATCACCTTGATTTTTGCTGAGTTACCCTTCTTTCCTAATCATTTAGACTGCTTGGAAGGTACAGTGTTGAGAGGGAAAAAGACTTAGTGTAAGGCAGTTTGCATTGTATGCCGCCACTGGTATAATTTTAAAGAACAGGGGTAGTGATCCAAGGTAGAAAAACATATATGTAATTGCTGATATATGATAAACTATCTCCGGAAGGAGATATAAGACAACTAGTAACACTGGTTGCTTCAGTTTGAAAAGAGCTGGGTACTGGGGGACAGTAGGATACTTTTCATTAGTTCTTTGTACCTTTCTGACTGTGTACCATGTGAATGTAATTAAACTAAGTTAAATTCAAAATGTTAAATCAAAATAAAAATCTGCTTATGCAATTCATGTCAATCTGCCATTTGCTAGTGGCTCAACAAAGCTTTAATTTCCCTCTCTCTGACTTCTCAGAACAATCCCTTGTCAGGTGTTCCACATCGAATCCTTTATTAATTCCCCAGTGAGTGTACTGCCTGGCCTTCTAGTTGACCAAGATTGAAGCCCCCAGCACAGTGCTCTCATATAGTCTCGTTTCTCCTCATGCACCTGGCCACTGCAGGTTGTCTCTCACTTGTAAAGCTAAAACTCCTGCCAAAACCGGTTTGGCTCAGTGGATAGAGCATCAGCCTGAGGACTGAAAGGTCTCAGGTTCGATTCTGGTCAAGGGCATGTACCTTGTTTGCGGGCACATCCTCAGTAGGGGGTGTGCAGGAGGCAGCTGAATGATGTGTCTCTCTCATTGATGTTTCTGGCTCTTTATTCCTCTCCCTTGCTCTCTGTGGAAAATCAATAAAATATATTTTTTAAAAAGCTAAAACTCCTGTCAAGGTCTTGAACCATTCTGTTACACTTGTAAGGCCCTCTCCTTCTCTCTCCTCTGCGTACCTTCAGCTCATCACACTTTGCTACCCAATTCCTGCTTTTCTTGGGAAAAGAAGTGGAAGGGAAGAAGGAAAAATAAACACAGTTGATATCTTATAGGGGTGAGATTATGGATATTTTGTTTTAATTTCCTGTTTCATTGTTGTCATAATATACAGGTAGTAAAATAAATTAGGAGAAAAATACATTCTGATATTTTCTATTTTATTAGTGCAACCCACTAAATTGACCTCATGATCTACTCTCAGGTTGCAACCATCAGTCTAAATACCATCCTACTCAGTAATAGCTAAAATTTATTCTATTGCTAAGATCCTATAGCACCTTAAAGTAGGCCACAGATAAAAGGAGAAGCTGAGGGCCAAACAACCTCTGAACTAAGGAACTAAAACTTAGTTTCTTAGCAAGGTCCTTCTCCTCCTGCCTCTACCCTGGAAGTTAAAAAAAAGAAAAAAAAAGAAAAAAAAAAGTTGCTTCTGGAGCTCATACCTACAGCATCGCTGACTTCCAGATCGGCCAATAATTGTTTTGAGACCTTTATCACCATCTGCATATTTCCAAAAAGTCCCTCAAAATCAATGTTTGGTATCTGAGAAAGGGAAACAAACATAAAGATTCACAAAAATGAAATTAATAGCATATCATTCACATTAGAAACACCTCTTCAAGTATGATCCAAAAATTGTTCAAGGTCAGCTTGGCCAGTGTGCTCAGTGGTTAAGCACCAACCCATGAACCAAAAGGTCACTGATTTGGTTCCCAGTCAGGGCACATGTCAGGGTTTTGAGCTCTATCTCAGGAGGGGTGGCGGGGGGTGGGGGGGTGGAAGGGGAATGCAGGAAGCAGCCAATCAATGATTCTCTCTCATTAATGTTTCTATCTCTCTCTCCCTTTCCCTTCCTCTCTCTCTCTCTCAAGTCAATAAAAACATATTTTTTAAAAACTGTTGAAGGTCATTTTCACTCACTCTCACAAAGTTCCCAGAACAGAAACATCCAACATTAGCTTTAGTGTTACCCTTAGTCCTTGATTCAACTATTCTCCCCATCCTCCTCCCCACTCCCTTGGTAAAATGACTGTGGAAACTATTTGGTCTATAATCCCATTCCCATTCCCACCTGGTACCCAAAGCCTGAGGGCACCGCCTCCTTCCTACAGAAGTTCCTGGAAGTGACTGCCCCAGGAAGACAAACCCAAACCCAGCCCAGGTGGTCACGTAACGAGCAATAAGGATTATAAATCCCCAGAAACTGTGGATCTCTTTTTCTACCTCCAGCATCTAGAAAAGTACCTACCACAATATGCACATGACAGTTAACGAGTTTCCTGAATAAACCTTGTACAATCAAATCAGTTACTAGAGCCAGGAACCCAATCATCTCCAGACTTCATTGTTATTACAAAACCTTCCCAGGAAAGTGACAACCCAGACTCCCTGGTACTGTTTCCAGGAGCCAAATAAACAGAAATGCCCTGGGTGTGACTGCAGTAAGTCCGGTTAGTTAACAGTGGACTCGATAAGTGACAGGACACATGTATGTTGGGACCCTTGAATTAAGCAGCCGCAGACGTTACTTCCAACCCAATAAACGTCTGTGGCGAAAGCTCCTCTATCTTGACACTTCAGGATTGGAGAATCATATCCAAGGTAAAGCTAACTTGCTTCCACAGTTCTCACCTGTGCCTGCTGCAAGGGTACCATGATCCTCTCAATGCACATTTCCAGATCCCGAACGTAGTCTCGTTCCGTCTGATGAAGTTCTTCTACCACCTTGGCCCTCTTCTCCAGCATCCTCTGCTCTGGGTTTTCAGTGCACACAGACCCAGAAGCGGCCACCGGAGATGAAGACTGGGAGGAGAGGAGGGTCATTTCTGGAAGGGGAAAGGAGAACCGGTCAGCATCTCTCTGTGTGCTAAAGCGGGCTCTTCGACAACTTAATCAGACACGAGCACAGTCCTTGAGAATCAAAGGCCTCACAATTGTCAACAATTAGGACATCTGATCCCACACGCCAGTTCTGATCATGAACTGATGAAGCGCTAAGGAGACCATTCCAGCAGAGAGAACGTCTCCCATCTGTGTGATACCATTTTTAGAATCTGCCCTAAAAAAAAGAGTAGCTGGCGCATTTTATGAGGACAAATCAGTGTCCACAACTTCCTTGGCAAAAGAGGTCAAAAGAGCTGCTTTCATTTAATGAGGTATAAAATCCATCCCATGATCTCAGCAGAAGTACCCAGCTGGAGGTTAAAAGCATTGATATGCACATTAAAAACAATATTATGGGGACCATAATAAAGCCAAATAAGGGCAAGACAAGAATTAGGCAGAAATGATTCGTCTGAGATCAGGGTGACTGCAGGACCCACTATATTCCAGTCATGTGATGATGGATTAACATTAATATGTGATTAAATATGCAAACATCATTTAGATTCTCCTTATCAAAACATCAATAAAGCTTCACAAGCAGGTTTTGTTACTTCAAGTGTCCTAGAAGATACAAATGTACTGTAAACATGAACTTCTTTAATGGTATTCTTAATTAAATGCATCTTTATAGACCCACACTGCATGATCTAAAAATGAAAACAAATATGGTCTTGTAGCCTTTTCATTTACCTGTTACTTGGATACACACGATGAGAATTATTTATATGAGAGGACATTTGTTCATTAAAATGAACATTAAACACTAAAATAAACAATTAAAAAATTTCAACAGTGAAGCAATCTCTGCTGTATATTTAAAATTCCTTCAGATCAACTTAAAACTACAGATGTGGTAAAGATTAGTAAGTTTCAGTGTAATTACAAAATTTCCCCCCCAGCCTTAAGATACAAAATACAAGTGTTCAAACTACGTATGAAAACTAGGCTTTCACAGCAGATTTTAGTCTCCAAAATTCTTTCCCACTGCCTGTTCTCTAAGAATTTAGGAATTCTATGTTGAAAAAGTACAGGCCAGATTTGGATTTCTAAAAACCATTCCCCATTCAAAGGAGATACGAGTTTGATTCGTTCCGTAACCTTGAGGCGTGAGAAACTATGAGACACTCAAGTCCCGGTAAACTGGTGGGTCGTGTGCAGCCAGCAGATCCGGGTGATCACTCCTTTCTCAAATGTTGCTCGTATTTCAAAGCAAAAATCGCTCGCTCGAGAGCTCGTATCTCAAAAATCTCGTATGTTAGGGCACTCATATCTCGAGGTACCACTGTATATATATATATATATATATATATATATATATATATATATATATATATATATAAAAGGCTAATATGCAAAGTGTCCGCTCGGGAGTTTGACCAAGAGACCAGGGAGTTCAGTCACCTTCTATGATGTGTGCTGACCACCAGGGGTGATGCGGAATGAAGGAAGGTCCAGGCCTCAAAGGAAGGCCCTGGCCAGCAACTGGAAGTCTCCATTCGACCCTGATTGTGGGCAGGCCTAGGAACCCTAACTGTGTGAGAATTTCCTGCACAGGGCCTCTAGTAGCTTCATAAGTGGCAAGTTGAGAAGAGAAAATCATTTTTGTTTATATAATTTTTCTGAGGTATAATGACATAAAACATTGTGTTCATTTCAGGTGTACAACATAATGATTCAGTATTTGTAAAAGAAACTCGTATTTATACAGGATTGGAAAGGAAGAACATTTATTGAATGTTCTTACCAAGTGCCATGCACTTTACATACTATACTATGTTCCTGAACTCATTTAATATTCACACAAATACTCTGAAGTAGTATTACTACTCCCATTTAATCGGTAAGAAAAGCTTGGCTTTGAGAAGCTGACCAACTTGTCCCAGGTTATGTAGTGAGTAAGCAGTCTGGAATTTGAATCTAAATATATTTAAATCAAAATGCTATGTACTTAATTCTGCATCATTTTGCCTCCCTAGCCTGGTACCTCAACTAGAAAAGGCCAGGAACTTATTTGCTTCAAATCTTAAAAATTCCCTGGGAACTATTATTTCCCAGAAATCCAAGTTCTATAAACCAGAGTAGTTGAAAGCATGAAACACCAGCAAGTACTCATCAGTCAGAAGCCAACAACTTACATAGAGACTCAACCAGATTTTTATTTGTGTCAAAAGAAAAAAAATTTTTAACACTTCTTTTAAACTATCTGCATGTCTTTATTTGCAAGTGAATTTATAAACTCTTGAACAGCTTTAAAAAAAACAAAACTAGACACACTTCAGCGAGATTAAAACCCCTGTGGGGTGTTTCTTGTTAAATTGCAGTTTCCCTGGCACCTGCGATATTAACAAAATCCTAGATGTTTCTGAAGATGCAGATGACCTGCATGCTCCACACAGGTTAATTAATATTACTTAATGATTAAGCCAAACTAGAAATATCTGGCTTGAAAAGACTCCAAATTTAAGACTGTTTTCCCGTCATTCCAACTATATCCTAAGAAAAAAAGCTTAAAGTACAAGTTTAGTATCCAGGACACCCAAGTGCGAGAGGGCAGCTCACCCTCTGCCAGCTGCGGTAGAGACAGGCGGCTTTGAATCTTGCACCTCCTCTCTCTTCAGCTGGGGGGGGCCCTGGGCAAGCCCGCTTTATAACTCAGCACCAAACTAGCCCTTTCCCACGATGGGCCAGAGAACACCAACTGCACCCGGTGCAGGTAAAATGCACCAAGTGGAACCATAAATCCCACTTCTCTTAAGAACAATGAGACCTGGGGCTGAGGAAGCACGGGAGGAAGCGGTGGCCCAGCACCAGCCAATCAATAAAAAATGTGCAGACCAGCGAGTGCCACTTTCCTCCTGGGGTGGCCTTGCCGTGGTTTAGGGCTGGGGCGGACGACACAGATTTGCTTGTGGTGATAGAACAATTCATGATGGGTTTTGTCTTTTGTTCTCCTTTCCAGCCCCCTGTGCATTCCCTCCCAGTTCCAACTCCACTCCTCAAGACACCCCACCTCCTCAGGTTAGTCCTTTATTACAGGCTCATTCCTCAGCGTTAGGAGGGGATCTGGTTATCCCACCGCTCCCCTCTGCTCTCCCAACCAGAGAAAAGCCACTCACGTCCTCCCCTGCTCTCAAAGCTGGCTCTGTCTGGGATAAAGAACATCTTGGAATTCCCAGCCTGCTCGCAACCTGCCCTTGAGCGAGGAGGCCGACCTCCTACCTCCTTTTGTGCGGACTCCAGCAACCCCAGGAGGGACCTGCGGCGCCCACAGTCTGCCTCGGTGACGCGGTGGGGGAACGGGAGCATCAACAAGTGAGCCGGCAGGCAAAGTGGCAAAGCAGAATCTTCCCAGAGCTGTGGAATGCTCCTGGAGCCCCTAAATCCCCCAAGGCTCTCCCACATTTACATATGAATTGCCCCGAGTCCCCCAGGCTATCCGAGCAGGGCCAGTTCCAAAGGATGGAGCTGGAATCCCCGCTAACTGGACTGAGAAGCAGAAGAGGGGCCTTGCCTTTTGCTCAGGCTCAACAAACCCCTCTTCCTTCTAGCTCTCCTCTCCGCGTGCCGAACAGTCACTGCTCCCCTTCAGGAGCTGTTAACCCCAGAGGAGGCTCTCACTTTTCCTTCCCCGGCTAAGCGTGGCTGGCGGGGTGCTCTCGTTAGGGAAGACTTCTGAAGGCCCATCTACCTCGTCCGATACAGAGGAGGCAAACTGGAAAGAGGGCAGCAGCTGTGTGCTCCGTCTGCACGAGGACCTCCCTGCAGGCCCCCTCCCAGGCCAGGCTCAGCCTCACTCTGCCAAGGGAAGCGGACCCCCTCCTTTAGGAGCCTTATCCTAAAGCCATCAGAAGGCAGACCTCTGTCTGGCTGGTCCCAGGCGGCAGGAAGAGCACAGAGTAATTCACAGGGACTGGGAGCCCTGCTCACAGCTCACACTTTGATTTTAAAAGGAACCGAGGGAAAATGTGGCAGAAAATAGGCCATTTTTAGAGACAGAAGCAGAAAGAGAGAGAAAGAGGACGGAGGAGAAAACCTGCAAAAACCTCCTACATATTTCTATACATATAGGGGTGGGCAAAGGTAGGTTTGCAATTGTAATACAAATAGATAATACTATAATTAATGGAAGTAATAACACAAGAAGAAACTCTCTTTCACATATTCACAACTGTAAACCTACGTTTGCCCGCCCTGTACACATGCTGTGATATGTAAGTGTACAGAGAAAGGTCTGGATCGAGAACAGTCCAAACTCATCAGTTTGCCCCAGGGAGGAACTGGGATTTGGGATTGAAGGATCAATGGGAACTTGAGCTGAATCAGTACTTTTTAATCTCACAAGAATTTATGGTTGCATTGCCAGTGATTTAAAACAAACTGCCCCTAATTAAGATCCATTTCTGTTGATAAAATTCTAAGCAATCCGAGAGCGGGTAACTCTTGGCTAAGAGCCTTCCCACGGCTTCTAACATCGCAACATCAACTTGTGAGGCTTTCCTGGGTGTTGCTTCCCTCCATCCTTCCAGCTCTAAATTTTAGTTTAAAAAAATCAATATTTACATGGCACCTACCATGTACCAAGCACTATTCTAAGCGCTTGACAAATATTAGTTTATTTAATTCTCAGAATGACCCTACTAACAAACCCATTTGACTGATGAGGGATGAAGAGAAATTCAGTAACTGGACCAGTAAGTGGAAGACTGGGATAGAGCCCATGCTGGGCTCCCGACCAATAGCTATTCTGCCTCCAGGGAAATCATGAGAGTTGTGACCTGGACTTCTACTTGTCTGTGGGTGTGGGTGGCTACCTGGTAGCCAATGATAAAACAGGATGATTCCAAAGCACAACTTGACCTACATAGAACTACAGTTCTCTCACCATTTAGACTGTGAACAATTATGTATTTAAACATCTATGCACCTTATCTAATAAAAGAGTGATATGCAAATTAACCATCACTCAGCTACACCCATAAGCCACTCCACCAGTCAATCAGGAGCTAGTATGCAAATTAACCCAATCAAGATGGCTGTGGCCACGGAGTGAGCAGGAATTGGGTTTCCCTGGCAATGGAGGAAGCCAAGCTTTCCCCACACCCTGGCTGGCCTAGGTCTCCACTCAAGGCTACAAATTTTCAATGATAGAAGATAAATAAATCCCAAATTCTAGGGCCTCTGCTTGGGTTGCTGGAGGGTGTGGCAGGCCTGCAAACCACTACAGACCCCTTGCCCAGGCTGCCCCATGCCCCAAGGGAACCCCCACTCTGATCCAGGACACCCTTCAGGGCAAACCAGCTGGCCTCCACCCATGCACCAGGCCTCTATCCTATCTAATAAAAGAGTAATATGCAAATTGACCATCACTCCAACATACAAGATGACTGCCCCCATGTGGTCAAAGATGGCTGCCACAAGATGGCCAGCAGGGAGGACAGTTGGGAGGGATCAGGCCTGCAACAGAGGGCAGTTGGGGGTGATCAAGCCTACAGGGGAGGGCAGTTAGGGATGACCAGGCCAGCAGAGGAGGAAAGTTGGGGGTGACCCAGACTGCAGGGAAGGGAAGTTGGGGGGGGGACCAGGCCTGCAGGGGAGGGCAGTTAGGGACAAACAGGCTGGCAGGGAAGCAGTTAGGCATCAATCAGGCTGGCAGGGGAGTGGTTAGGGGGTGATCAGGCTGGCAGGAAGAAGCAGCTGGAGGCAATCAGGAAGTCAGGCAGGCGAGCAGTTGGGAGCCAGCAGTCCTGGATTGGGAGAGGGATGTCCAACTGCCCATTTAGGCCTGATCCTACGAGCCTAAATGGGCAGTTGGACATCCCTTGAGGGGTCCCAGATTGAAGAGGATGCAGGCTGAGCTGAAGGACACCCCTCCCCCCCCAGTGCATGAATTTCATGCACCAGGCCTTTAGTATGTTCATATGACTATAGCTATAAAACCCCACTCAGTGTAATGTAAATAAACCCTTAGCGTGATTGAATCTGTGTAAGTGCCATCACTGTAAACATTAAATAGTATCCCAGGTAATTTATGGCAGAAATTATGTGAAATGAAGGGAAAGGCCTTTTTTGTATCATGCCCTTTGATAGGTCTTTCTTACTTCTACAATGAGCATGTTGCTCAGGGACTGGAGAGCCCCCTTCAGGAAACCTCAGCTCCTCCATGGGAACCATGAGGAACCTGGCACCTAAAAGGATGGTGCAGGAAGTAGCAACCTTTAGTGCCATCTCGACTTCTTTAAAAAGAAAAGCTAAGCTTTTTAACCGAGCAGTCTACTTTTAGGAATTGGTTCTATGTAAATAATTGGGTCCGAGTACAAAGATGTACATATAAGAATGTTCTTCATTGTATTAAAAAAATGTAGAAACAACCTAAACAGAAACAGCCAAAATTTCTCCACAAAAGGTCCTGGTTAAGTAAATTATGGCATATCTGTGTAATGGAATATGATAATAACCATTGAGATGCGGGTTTTTATTTATTAATATGGAACACTGTGTGTTAGTGATTAAAAAGCAGATTACCCACAGACAATAGGGAAGGCTTGGGGCGGGGAGGGAAATGGGAGAGGGCAATGGAGGGAGGGGAAGTGGTCACGTAATACTTTCAACAATGAAGATTTATTTAAAAAGCAGATTACAATGTAGTTTATGAAAGAAATGCAATTTTGTTAAAAAGGGGAAAATGCAAATATTTGAAAATGATAAGGTCTTAAAGGTGATAGAAATTCTGATATTTTTTTCTTTCTTTTCACTTACTGCATTTTCTAGCTTTTCTATAGTGAATATGTAATACTGACATAACAAAGAATAATAAAGTAAAAACAGAACATTTGCTGTAAATGAGAATGTTGTAAGGCTAATAGCTCACAATTATCCTGTTAATCCATTTCAAATTGTCTTCACTTTTTAATAATCTGAGGTTTCTCTCCTGAGCTAATCCCTTTACAATGCTGAAGAGAATGAGTAATAAAATGCTGTTGAAATGACCATTTTCGGGTCTTAGGGGAAAAGCCAAACACAACCGCCTGCTTAACAATCTGTGGAGCAAACCCTGAGAGGAAGCAATCTGTACATTTGCTCCTCTTCTCCCCACACCCACCTGCAGGAATCATAAATCCTGGTTTTCCATATTACCACATCACTCCACCAGCCCACCCAGCCCCCACACCTCTTCTCCTTTAGACCCACACAGCTGCCTTAGGAGAAAGTTTGCTCCAGGTAAAACTTCCTCAACTGTGGTCACTGGTGCTCCTGCCTGGCTCACAAGCCACTTTTCCCAGATCACCAAACTTCAGGTCCCGAATCTCAGCGACAACTGACAAAACTTGCCCTGTGGTTTGGGTTCAGTAGCCGCCCCGCCTCTTTTGGCAAAGGGCCTGGCGTATAATCCCTGCTGCGAGGGTGTCCACCTCGGGAAACCTACTTCAAAGCCTCGGCTCCCTCTTCCTCTTCCAGGATCTAGCCCGAGAGCAAACAAGAGTGCAATTTCTTCTGCTGCCAGGATGGCGAGTTTAAAACTAGGATCAACTGAATCACCATTTTGAATACTCACCAAATACACATAAATCCCAGAGGGGTGTGCTATTGGTGTGCTTAAAACTGTGAGGTTATTATTATTTCACCTTTTTTTTTTTTAAGTGAACTACAGTATAGGTATTTTTATTATTTTTTTATTAATGTATTACATGTGTACATATCTTCCCATTGCCCCCCC
>PVJN01036131.1:0-21692 GCA_004026805.1 Lasiurus borealis | reverse complement strand
GAGGGAGGGAGGGAGGGAGGGAGGGAGGGAGGGAGGAAAAGGAAGCAAAGAAGGAACACAGGGGTAAAGAATAAAAATGGTGACAAATAAGTGCCTATCAATAATAATTTTAAATGTAAATGAATTAAATGCCCCAATCAAAAGACATAGGGTAACAGATTGGATAAGAAAACATGACCCATATATCTGCTGTTTATAAGAAACCCACCTCAGAAAAAAAGATGCACACAGACTGAGGGTGAAGGAATGGAAAAAGATTTTTCAGTCCAATGGAAATGAAAAGAAAACTGGGGTAGCAATACTTACATCTGACAAATTAGATCTCAAAGTGAAGAAAATTACAAGAGATAAGGAAGGCCACTTCATAATACTAAAGGGAGCAATCCAACAAGAAGAAATAATAACTGTGGTAAACATATACACACCCAATATAGGAGCATCCAAATACATTTAAAAATCCTGGAAGATATCAAGGGAGATATCAATTATAGTAGGAGTCTTTAATACCCCACTATCACCATTGGACAAATGCTCTAAACAAGAAATCAACAAAGAAACCTCAATCCTGAATGACTCAGTAGAACAGATGGAATTAATTGACATCTTCAGAACATTTCACTCCAAAGTCACAGAATATACATTCTTCTCAAGTGCACATGAGTCATTTTCAAAGACAGACCACATGTTGGGTCATAGGTAAAGTTACTTCAAATTCAAGAAGATAGAAATCATATCAAGTATCTTCTCAGATCACAATGGCATAAAACTGGAAATCAACTACAATAAAAACAATCCAAAAAAATAAAAAACATGGAGACTAAACAGCATGCTGTTAAACAATGACTGGGTTACCAGAGAGATCAAGAAATAATAAAAAAAACATCATGCAACAAATAACAATGAAAACACAACAATCCAAAATCTATGGGACTCAGTGAAAGCAGTCGTGACAGGGAAATTCATAGATCTACAAGTTTACTGCAAAAAAAAACAAGAAACAATGGTAATAAATTACAAAACCTTACAACTCAAAGAGCTAGAAAGAGCAACAAGAAAAGCCCAGTGTAAACAGAAAAAAGAAAATAGTAAAGATCAGAGTGGAGATAAACGACATAGAGATATAAGAAACAATACAGAAGATGAACAAACTAAGAGCTGGTTGTTTGAAATGATAAACAAGATGGATGAACCCTTATCCAGGCTCACCAAGAAACAAAGAGAGAGGATCCAAATAAACAAAATCAGATATGAAAGAGAGGAAATAACAACAGACCCCTCTGAAACACAAAGGATTGTTTAAAAAAAATACTATGAACAACTCTATTCCAACAAACTGGACAACCTGGAGGAAATAGACATATTCCTAGAAAAATATAACCTTCCAAAACTCAATCAGGAAGAATCTAAACATCTCAATAGGCCGATAACTATGGAAGAAATTGAAGCAGTCACCAAAAAGCTTCCAGCAAACAAAAGCCTGGGCCAGATGGCTTCATAGGGGAGTTTTACCAAACATTCAAGGAAGAACTTAAACCTATCCTCCTCAGACTATTCCAAAAAAAATTGAAGAAGAAGGAACAATTCCAAGGTCCTTCTATGAATCCAGCATCACCCTAATACCAAAACCAGATAAAGACAACACAATGAAAGAGAATTACAGGCCAATATCCCTCATGAACATAGATGCCAAAATCCTCAATAAAATTCTAGCAAATCAGATGCAGCAGTACATCAGAAAAATCATACACCATGACCAAGTAGGAAATACCCAAAAATGCAAGAATGGTACAATATCTGCAAATCCATACATGTTTGATCACATAAACAAATTGAGAGATAAAAATCACATAGTCATATCAATAGATGCAGAAAAAGCATTTGACAAAACCCAACACCCTTTCTTGATAAAAACTCGCATCGAGGTGGGAATAGATGCGAGTAATAAAAGCTATATGTGATAAATATACAGCTAACATCATATTCAATGGGAAAAAACTAAAACCATTTCCCCTAAGAACAGGAACAAGACAGAGATGCCCACTCTCACCTCTCCTGTTCAACATAGTACTGGAAGTATTAGCCATTGCAATTAGAAAAGAAGAAGAAATAAAAGGCACCCAAGTTGGAAAAAAAGAAGTAAAGCTGTCCTTATTTGAAGATGACATAATATTGTACATAAAAAACCCAAAAGACTTCATCAAAAAACTAACAGACTTAATAAATGAATTCAGCAATGTAGTAGGATACAAAATAATAGTAAGAAATCCATGGCATTTCTTTACATTAATTACAAACTTATAGAAAGAGAGACTAAAAAAAAAATCACATTTACCATTGCATCAAAAAAGTTAAGATACCTTGGAATAAACTTAACTAAGGAGGTAAAAGAACTATATGCAGAAAACTACAGGACACTGAAAAAAGAGATAGAGGAAGATGTAAACAGATGGAAGAACATACCATGCTCATCGATTGGGAGAAACAACATCATTAAAATGTCCATACTACCCAAAGCAATCTATAGATTTAATGCACTGTCTATTAAAATACCAATAGCATATTTCACAGACCTAGAAAGAACTCTCCAAAGATTCACGTGGAACAAAAAAGACCCTGAATAGCCACAGCAATCCTGAAAAAGAAGAATAAAGTAGGTGGGATCTCCAGATTTCAAGCTGTATTGCAAAGCCACTGTTCTCAAAATAGCCTGATACTGGCACAAAAACAGACATATATCCCCATGGAATAGAATAGAGAATCCAGATATCAACTCAAACCACTATGCTCAATTAATATTTGACAAAGGAGGCATGAACATACAATGGAGTCAAGACGGGCTCTTCAATAAATGGTGTTGAGAAAATTGGATAGATATATGCAAAAAAATGAAACTAGATCACCAACTTACACCATACACAAAAATAAACTCGAAATGGATACAGGACTTAAACATACATGGAAAACATAAAAATATTAGAGAAATCCACAGGCAGCACAATCTCAGACTTATGGCCAAGGAACTTCTTCACTGATAACTGCTCCTAGGGCAATGGAAGCTAAAGAGAAAATAAACAAATGGGAATACATCAAAATAAAAAGCTTAAAAAACCATAAAAAACACACACAAAAAAAAACACACAAGAAAACCCACTGCATAAGAGAACATATTTGCAAATGTTATCACTGATAAAGGTTTAATCTCCAACATCTATAGGCAATTTATACAACTTAATAAAGGGAAGATAAATGATCCAATACAAAAATGGGCAACGGACCTAAATAGAATCTTCTTAAAAGAAGACAGAAGGAAGGCTAAGAAGACACATGAACACATGCTCAAAGTCACTAATTATCCGAGAGATGCAAATCAAAACGACAATGCAGTACCATCTCACACCTGTCAGAATGACAATCATCAACAAATCAACAAACGACAAATGCTGGCGAGGATGCAGAGAAAAAGGAATCCTCGTGCACTGCTGGTGGCAATGCAGACTGGTGCAGCCACTCTGGAGAACACTATAAAGTTTCCTCAAAAAACTAAAAATGGAATTCCCATATGACCCATTGATCCCACTCCTAGGAATATATCCCAGGAAACTAGAAACACAAATCAGAAAAGATATATGTACCCCTATGTTCATAGCAGCACAATTTACAATAGCTACAATTTGGAAACAGCCTAGGTACCTGTCAGCAGATGAGTGGATTAGAAAACTATGGTACATCTATACAATGGAATACTATGCTGCCATAAAAAGAAGGAATTCATACCATTTGCAGCAACCAGGATGGAACTAGAGAGCATTATGCTAAGTGAAATAAGCCAGACAATGAAAGAAAAATACCACATGATCTCATTAATTTATGGATAATAAAGAACATTATAAAGTGATGAGCAAAAAGATAGATACAGAGGCAGTAAAGCATCAAACAGAATATCAAATTACAGTGAGAAGGTTAGGGATAGGTGGGGTAGATAAGAGGTCAACCGAAGGACTTGTATGCATGCATACAAGCATAACCCATGAATGCAAGACACTGGGGGATTACAGCATGCATGGGAGTGGTGGCAGCAATGGGAAGATGTAATACATTAATTAAAATTTAGCAAAAATAAATAAATAAAAATAAAAAAACAAACCACCAAATATTTGTTTCATCTCTGGAAAGAAATACAACAAAATATAAGAATGTTGTTTTTCTGGATGACAGGATTTTAAATTTTGATTTCCCCCTAATTACAGCCTTCTGTTTTCTAAATTTTCCACAATGAACATATTTCTTTGTAAATAGTTATGCAAATAATAAAACGATGACAAGAAAGAAATATAATAAAAATAAAAACAAAAAGGGAACCAACTTCAAATTTTCAGCAAAAAATAAATTGGGCCCCCAAATTCAAGCAACCAAACTTCATCCTCTGCCCTCACTATCCCATGCCCTTGGCCAGGCCCCCAAAAAATGGGGGCCAGACCCAAACACAGGAGATAGAAAAAGCTGATTAACTCTGAAAATCATTTTCCTTGTCCATGAAATGGGATTTGATTCCTGCACTTTCTACATCATGCAGTTCTTGAATGTATAAAGTTAAAGTGCATATGTGCAGTATTAGTAAGTTCAGTGTTAACCATCTTCTCTTCACTGCTCCTTAACACCTGCTCACACTCACCAGGTACCCTTTAATCTTAGCTGTTCATGCAAGTCCCAGACATAAGTCCTCAGCCCACTCCTCCCCAGGCTGACCTCTACGGGCTGCAGGGCTATCTCCGTCGTTCCCTCTGTGGAGTGGTTTTCCAGGATGCCTATCAGCAGCTGCAGGACGTTGATTGTAGTCTCTCGCTCGGTGCCGAACACCTTCCACAGGGCCAGAATGGTTCTGCAGGACCCAGGGACAGCTATGTCATGAGCCCTGATAATCATATTCTAGTACCCATCTGGTCTTGAGCCCATGAAGTGGCTGTTCTTAGGTTCTAGAGGGAGTGAGACCCAAAAAACATGAGGTTTGACTGGCATCAAGAAAAAAGCATCATTGTGCAGTGATTTTTAACATGGGCTTGGGATGGAGCAGGGGAGGGTTTACTGGGATAGAGTGTGCTCCTGGGTGTGGGAGAGGTACCTATCCCAAGGAAGGGGTCTGTTGAGCAGCAGGGGCACAACAATGTGGGTTCTATTGCCTGCCAGCAAACACAGGGCCCGAAGGATCTCCTCCTTTGTTTTGGGCTCCAGCTGCAATTTGAGCCGTTCCAGCATGTCCGCCACAATTTCCTCAACCTGCAGGGGAGAGCCAGAAAAATCCCAGTCATTTTCTCTTTACTTCCTTCCTTTCTCCTCCCTCTCTACTATGTCCTCAAACTCAAGGGGCCTAGTTGCAATCCTGTCAGTGAATCTCTTCTCAAGGCAGAGTTCTTGGGGTGCTAAAGGCCAGATCAGCAGGGCTCAACAAAGGAACCTCCTGCTAAGGCCCACAAGAGCAAATGCCTGCCCACAGCCCCTACATCCAGAGAAGAGGTCTGAGGTTTCCCAGGAGACACAAGGCCCTCCAGAAGGAAGGCAAAAGCTCTGGACACACTTCAGGGCTTCCCCTTCTAGCTGAGTCAACTTCCACCTCTGAAACTGCAGGGACAGTGGTACTGGATGTGAATAGACAATAGGGCTCTCATCTGGTGCTCAGTGCTCTAAACTATGGACCTATAGGAAGCCCATTTCATTGTAATATCTCAAGGACACCATCATGGTGCCCTTCCATTTCTGGTACCTAGGCCAGGCCAGTCAAATAAATGAGTGGAGGCAATGGGTGTCTGGGGATTCACAAAGAGAAGGGGGTGGACACTTGTGATATATATAAAGAGGATGATGGCCACTTAGAGAGTTGTCCTATGTGACCCCATTTTAAAGTTGTTTTATTTTCTTAGTGAAGTGAGAAACAGATTTTTAAATGCTAGGCCTTCCCAAGTTTACACTAGCTTAAAAGAAAATTTATGCAAAGGTCAGTTAGTGAGCTTCCTTGTTTGCAATTCACAGTCTTATCCCCTAACAGAGGTCTAAGTTCCTGACACCCCAGGTGGTCAGGGTGAGTCCCCCAACAATGCCTACACCCTTGCACATGGCCATCATTAACTCAGGAATCGGCCACCCAGATAGGAGGCACTAAAGTTACAAGCTCAGGATTACAAATGTCAGAGCTCATAGGACCACAGAGGAAATCTAGTGCAAGCCTACATTTTAGAAGTGAAGGAATTAAAGCCAGCTAAGGAGAGGAACTTGGCTAAGGCCATTTGGCTGGTTGGTAACAGAGCCAGGACAAGAGCCAGGGCTCCTGACATTCCAGGCAGAGCTCCCACCCAGCACTGCACTACCTTTATCAAATCTGTGCCCCGCTTTTTCATGACAGCACTCATCAACTGGGCTGCAGCCAGAGACACCTTTGCCCTGCTGCCAGTCAGCTCCTCCATGGCTGTCAGCACCAGATTGGTGAGCTGGGTCTGGGTGAAGTACTCTGCAAACGCCTGCAATCAGATAGTATGATCAGTCTGGACCCAGGCTCCCACTGCCTGAGACAGCCTATGCCATTCTTCTTGGTGAAGGTGGGCTTCTCTTGGGAGCTTATGTGCTTCTGTCCTAGGCTTGTGCTGTCTGCCTAACTCCTAGAAGACCCTTTCACTGGGGACAGAGGCCTGAGGATGGAAGGGAGGAAACTCGGGTCTCAAGTGCAATATGGGGCTCAGAGGACAGTGGGTGCAGAGGCAGAACCCCGGGAGAGGACAACCAAGGCTAAGATCCTCAGTGGCATCCCTTTGAGTCTACATATTGCTCACAAAGCAGCATAAGCATGAAGCAAGTGTGTCTGGGGAGATGGAAAAAAGAAGGATTAAGACCCATGATGCTCAAGGAGGAACAAATAGTAGCATGTGATCGGAAAATTTCCCCCAAAGGAAAAGATCACATCTAGTAAGGGAGACAGGATAAGAGTCCCACCCCAGATTCTATAATAACGTGTAAATGAGAGACCCAGGCTTTTCCCACTTTGTCTCTCCCTCACCTCAGCAATCTCAAAAGTGTTGTTATAGAACACGTTGGCACTATACACTTCATTCATATTCTCTTCTTCCCACAAGCCCTGTATTTTCTTCTTCATCTCTGAAACACAGACACCCCATGCCACCCCTCAGACACTCAGAAGGCATGTTAAGCTCCCCCTTTGCCACCTTCTACACCAAAACTCCTACTGAACTAAGTCATCTTGGGGCTATGTATGTTCTGTGGGGCTGAGTGTAGCGGAATGGGCATTAAGATAAGAAATGGTGGGAGCTGGCCCTGACTCAGTGGATAGAGCATCGGCCTGCAGACTCAAGGGTCTCAGGTTTGATTCCGGTCAAGGGCAAGTACCTTGGTTGCAGGCACATCCCCAGTAGGAAGTGTGCAAAAGGCAGCTGATCAATGTTTTTCTCCTATCGATGTTTCTAACTCTCTATCCCTCTTCCTTCTTCTCTGTAACAAATCAATAAAATATATTAAAAATAAAAAAAGAAAGAAAGAAGTGGTGGGAGCTGAGGGAAAAAACAAACAAACAATCTTGCCTGCCTCAAAGCAGAGATAAATAGAATTGGGTAAAAATATTGGTCTCAGCCAGGTAACAGAAACTAATTCAAAAGAAGTATTTCCTATATAGGTATTTTGTCCCAAGAGGTTATCTGTAGATGTTTGGGAGTAGGTTCCTCAATGGAAATGAGGTACTCAAGCACTTCTTGGGACAAGTGTGTGGAGATGGCCAGGCCTAAGTGGGTGGTTGGAGGGGGAGTGGTAAGAGAAGGTTCCTCATACGCTTTTTCTTCAAGAGGATACAGTAGAGGTTGTATACAGCCTGGGAAGACAGGAAGCAGATGTTGTCCACTGGGTCCTGGCAGCGCACGGCCAGCAGCTTTACCAAGCGCCCCAGCCCGGTGAATTCAATTTCCATCTGGGGAAGGAAGCTGGAAGTCACAAGTTACCCCAGCCATTCCCTTAGACTGAGTTATCACAGAAAGAACTCAGAGGAAGAAATGCATAGTCTAGAGACATGAAAGATGAGACTATGTGGTTAACAGGAATGGAATTAGATAGATGAATTGCAGCCATAAAGGACATAAGAGGTCATAGTTTTATAATTACCTTACTCTATCCCTCTTCTTTGTCCCTTGACACCCCACTCATCTGTCAAGTCTAGTTCAATGCCTTCTTCTTTATGAAGCTTTCCCTACCCTGTTTGTTTTGATCTTTTAGTACCACTATATATTTGGTTTATATATTCATTATCACCCTCTACTTAAGTTTATTGTATGCATGCCTCTCTCCCCAGTGTAAGATTCATGAAGTCAGAAACTATCTTGGTCATCTGTGTATTCGCTATAGCACCTAACACAGTGCCTGGCACAAGGTGAGTATTTAGTAATTGATTGTTCATACAAATAGCATCAAACTGAATCAAGTGGGATGAAAAAAAATTGATGGATGGAGAAAAAGATCAAGTACTAATAGAAGATGTCAGATGGAGAAAGGAGAGAACAGGATGGGATTATAAGAGAAAACAGCATGTGCCAGGGAGAAGGAGGATGAGAATGAGTGACTGAAGCTAGTAACATATATGATGAAGTTAGAGATAAGGGCAACCAGATAGAATATGAGGATTCAGACTCAGGGCAGGCTGCCACTCACTTTGAAGTCCTCCATTTTTGCGGTAAATCCAAGAACACGTGCAGTACACCACATGGCCCGTTCACGTTCATTGTCCTTCTTGGAATTAAGCCATGGGTCCATAAGCTTGAGGAAGAAGATAGTAAAAGGAGAGGCCTAGTCATCTGTGTCCCAGAGAACAGAAAGATATTCTTGAACTCTTGAAGCCAGGTTCAAGAGTTCTGACAGCAGGACCTCTTTTGCCAAGAGGAAGGTTATATGTGGGTCTGGCACCAGAGTTTTCATTCTTTCCTCTCTCCTGTCAAGTTTACAAGATTATATCCTCCAACCCCCAATTTTCCCTTCATCTAAGTGCTAGAACTCGCCCCAATTCCTAACCCTTTTTTTCAGGTTAAACAGTGGCTCTCAAAATATATCGACTCTGATTCACTTTAGTGCTTCAACATAACCCCCAAGTTCCCCTACCCTCCTCTTTCCATTCTTCAGTAGAAAAAGAACTTGGTGATAAAAAGTAAGAGTCACCCTATTCACAGATTCTAGAGTAAAGTGTGTGTAAATCTACTTGAAAAATATAATTATAAATGGTTTCGCTTGAAACACAATGTAAAAATGTCTCACCTTTGGTAAATTATGGGCCCCAAATATGGGTCCCACTACTTGTCAATCTACAGTCACCAGTCTGACAATGATGCAACCACACAGACCGTGATATATAATTGAAAAAGAAGAGTAGCAGATGAAAAATCTACAACCAACTCAAAAGAACATTGATTCTTCACTGATTAGAAGAAACACTTCCTGCCCTAGTCAGTTTGGCTCAGTGGATAGAACATTGGCCTGAGGAGGGTCCTGGGTTTGATTCTGGTCAAGGATACATGCCCAGGTTACAGGCACAATCCCCAGAAGGAGGTATGCAGGAGGCAGCCAATTAATGATTCTCTCCCATCGTTGATGTTTCTATCTGTCTACTCCCCTCCCTTCCATTCTGAAAACAATTTTAAAATACTGTTGAAAATTGAGTAAAGTCTATGTCTTACAAAGTTGTGTCAACATCAATTCCTTGTTTTTTTAAAATATGTTTATATTGATTTTAGAGAGAGAAGAAAGGATAGGGAGAGAGATAGAAACATCGATCAGAGAAGAAATTGATCGTCTGCCTTCTGCACATCATCCCCCCCCACACACACACACACACATACACTGGGGATCAAGCCTGCAACCCAGGCATGTGCCCTGATCAGGAATTAAATCAGTGACCTCTTGGTGTTTGGGCTAATGCTCAACCACTGAGCCACACCAGCCAGGAAATTTCCTGGTTTTAATAGAGGCTCTATGTACTATTTATTCAACTCCCAATGAGTCTACAATCCTTTCAAATTTAAAAGTTAAGAAGAAAACCAGGACTGAAAGCCAAGATGGCAGCATAGGCAAACATCTACACTGCTGCCTCGCACAATTTTAAAACTACAACTAAAAGACAGAATGGACATCATCCAGAACCACAGGAAAGCTGGCGGAGTGGAAATTCTACAACTAGAGGGAAAGAGAGGGGCTCATGGAGACCCATAGGAGCTGCAAAAAGCTGAGGTACAGAGACGCGCACGTGGAGAGAGTGCAGAGAGCGGGTGCCCAAGAACCTGGCTGGTCTTCTCTGGCGGGAGGGAGACGGAGACTCTCAAAGGCATTGAACTCCTTATCCTACGACACTAAACCCCTGATCCAGCTGAAACTCACTTGGGGCGGAGTTTGGACTGTGAAGGGGAAGAAGTGCACGGAAACTTAGGGGAGTCACACAAGATCAGAAGTGTGGTGGTGCGCACGGCACTGCGCCGCAGAGGACAGACTGCTGATTATGCTGCTGGCTTTCACGAGTGGGCAGCAGACAGACCCTCCCAACTGTGCCACTTCTAACTTCACTAAACCCCAGTTTCAGGCGAAACCCTGGGGACCCAGATTAATGTGGTCCCGTAGCACAGGGGAGCTGGAACGGCAGCAGTCTAGAGGCACTGTGAGAGAGCGAGTATGTGTGTGCACAGGGACTGCTCCAGCGATTAACCAGTCACATGAGACTCAAGGGCCATGGAGGGCGGGCCAAACTGGAAGGCAAGGCGGTCCCTTAAGCCCTGAGACTCCACCCATCCCAAGTTCAACAGAGAGGCTTTTACGGTTTTTCAAGTCTGGTATCATAAGGCTGAATCCAACACAGAAGTTCTCCCAGCATAGTGAAAATGCCGAGACAAGGGAAGGGATCACAAACAAAAGAAATGGAGGAAAAAAAAACGACTGGATATAGAGTTCAAAACCACACTTATAAGGTTTTTCAAGAATATGCTAGAAAAGATGGATAAATTTATCAAGTCCCAAGAGGAGATGCAAAAGGACCAACTAGAGATGCAAAAGGTCCAACTAGAGATGATAAAGGACCAAATAGAAATTAAACATACTCTGTCTGAAATAAAAAAATATTACACAGAGACCTAACACCAGACTAGAGGAAGGCAAGAATCAAGTCAAAAATTTGAAATATAAAGAATCAGAAAACACTCAACTAGAAAAGCAAGAAGAGAAAAGAATCTAAAAATGTGAAGATAATGTAAGGAGCCTCTGGGACAGCTTCAAGCGTACCAATATCAGAATTGTGGGGGTACCAGGAGAGAGAGAGAGAGAGAGCAAGATACTGAAAACTTATTTAAAGAAATAATGACTGAAAACTTCCCACATCTGGTAAAAGAAATAGACTTACAAGTCCAGGAAGCACACAGAACTCCATATAAAAGGAATCCAAAGAGGACTACATCAAGACACATCATCATTAAAATACCAAGAGCAAAAGACAAAGAGAGAATATTAAAAGCAGCAAGAGAAAAACTATCAATTACCTACAAGGGAGCACCCATATGACTGTCAGCTGATTTCTCAACAGAAACTATGCAGGCCAGATGGGAGTGGCAAAAAAATACTCAAAGTGATGAATAGCAAGAACCTACAACCAAGAATAATCTATCCAGCAAAGCTATCATTCAGAATTGAAGGGTAGATAAAGAGTTTCACAGAGAAGAAAAAGCTAAAGGAGTTCATCAACTCCAAACCAGTATTATATAAAATGCTGAAGGGTACTCTTTTAGAAGAGGAAGAAGAAAAAGGTAAAAGCCAAAAAATCATGAACAACAAATACATATCTATCAACAAGTGAATCTAAAAATTAAGTGAATTAAAAATTTGATCAACAGAATAAACTGGTGAATATACTAGAATCAGGAGCGCAGCAAGGGAGTGGACTGATAATTCTCAGGGGGATAAGGGGGATTGGGGTACAGGGAGTGACTGGACAAAAATCATACACCTATGGACTCATCAATTGGGGGGAAAGGTAAGGGTAGAGGGAGGAGTGGGAGCAGTGTGGAGGGGAGGTATGGAGGGGAAAAAAGAGAAACAAATGTAATAATCTGAATAATAAAGAATTAATTAAAAAAAAAAAAGAAAACCAGTAGCAAAAGGATTACAAGCAATCAAAATGTCCGTCCACAGAGGACTGATTGAATAAACTATATTACATGCACATCATATATGAAACCATAAAAAAATAAGAAATATATCTGTGAACTGATGTGGAAAAATGAAAAAAGCAAGGCCAAGAACATTGAAATTATGTAAATCTTTATATAATCAAATGGGACTCGAGGAAATTCCATGCAGTCTCAGCCCCGCAGGGTGGGACTCTGGGACTCATGGCAGATCTCGTGCAATTTTGCATGCTGGGCCTCTAGTATTTTAATAATAGTAACTGCAAAGAAATCTTGAACTTCCTGTGGTAATTGGGGAATAGCAATTTCAGGAGAAAGTCAAAGTATCACAATGATATTAACATAGAGTAAATCAAGTCAATAAAAAGACAATTTTAAAATGGACAAGTAATTTATACCTACACCTCACTTCTTTGAGCCAAGCACTTTGTGAACATCTCATTGGATTGCCAAATGACTGTATTAAGTAGGTGCTACATAGCATTCCATTTTCCAGGATAAATTGAGGCTAACAGAAGTTAAATAACTTTCCAAGACCATACAGCAAACCAGCAGAGCTATGATCCAGAACCATAGTGTATGAAGTCCAAAGCCTTGTTTTTAACTTTTAACTGCTGAGGAAGCAGGAGACAGCTGAGAGAGAAGCTGACCACAGCTATGGCTGAAGAGGGAGAAGGAGGAAGTTCTCTCCTCTAAAACCAAGACTAATATTATAATCTTCATTAGCAGTTCTACCTCTTAGTTTTTCTTACTGTGAAAAACAAAAAAACAAAAAACAGTCCCTAGACTGTTTTCCTGGTCTGTTCCCAACTGTACTAAGTTGATAGTGTTCCCTCCACCCCAAATTCATGTCCATTCAGAACCTCAGACTGTGACCTTGTTGGAAAATAGGGTCTTTGTAGATTATTCAAATTAAGATGAGTTCATACTGGATTTGTGGGTTCTACCCCAATGACTGCTGTCCTTATTAAGACCCCTAGCTGGTTGGACTCAGAGAATAGACTATGGCCTGCAGACTGAAGGGTGTGGGTTCTATTCCAGTCAAGGACACATGCTCTGGTTGTGGAATAAGTCTCCAGTGGGGGTTGTGCAGGAGGCAGTTGATCAACAATTCTCTCTCATCATTGGATGTTTCTCTCTCTCTCTCCCTCTCCCTCCATCTCTGAAATTAATAAAACCTTTTTTAAAAAAAAACAAAACACACACACACACACGTAAGAATGCCCTGTGAAAATAACTGGAGGCACAGATTAGAATGTTATGTCGACAAGCCAAGCGATACCATGAGTTGCCAGGAATTACCAGAAGCTAAGAGAGATGCATAAAACAGATTCAGAGCTTCCAATAGAAACCAAACTAGCCAATACTTTGATTTAGGACTTTTGTCCTTTATGACTGAGAGAGAATATATTTCTGTTGTTTGAAGTCACTTCGTGTGCTATTTATTTATGGGAGTCCTAGGAAATGAATACACCAACGTTCAGGGGCTTCTTCCCACTGACCTGCAAGCAGTTCTGGATCCGGGTGGGCATCTCAACAATAAGTGTTTCCATTAGTCTTAGGAGGGATTGCATGGTCTCCTTAAACAGATCCTGAGGGGTGAAATGGAACTCAAACAAATGCCAACCTGTCAGCCCCAAGGCTCCTTCTAAACTGCTCAGCATTCTGGCTCTCCCAGCCTTCCTTGAGAAAGCCTGCTCTAAAAACTTCCCCTACATTTCAAGCACTCCTGGCCCTTCATTCATTTGAATAAATCCATCTATTGTTTCACCAGAGCACAAATGTCTGCCTGGTTTGTAGTGTGTCTGGAGTTCCCCTGCAACATAGTTACACTGCCTTCTCCATCCCCACTCCCTAACTTGAACTCATTTGGGACTCTGGTCCCAGGGGATACAGCTTCAGTAAGCAGCCAAGACTGACAGGCTGGCTGGCTCCAGGTGGGAGGAGGACTGGCCTAGCAGTCTGCAGACCAACTGATTCACAAAAGCTGGAACAGTGGGTTTCTCCCTTTCACTCTTTAATGAACCAAGTAGCCTTGCCCAAAACCTTATAAAGAGAGTAGATGATCTGCCAATGAGGGTTTCTAAATGTAGGTCCTGCTGGGAGAACCAGAGCAACAGTGTCATAGATCTCAGCCACTAAAACCAAAAAGTAGGGGAAAGAAAAGGAAAGGCAGCTCTCACTGGAATAAAGTCCTCAGAAGAAACCTACAAAGGTGTAAAGCTATTTTTCCTGGGCAGCTGGAATTACCAGCTTGCTCCAAACACAGGGAAATCCTGTCAAAATACACTCCTCATCCGAATCAGATTTACATTGAGGAAGGCCAGAGAAAACCCACCTCCATCTTTTCTAAATGTACCAGTCTTTCCTACATAAAATAATTATGAACTAAAAAATAAGAATTGCCAGAAATCTGATGAAAAGGATGCCCAAGATGAACAAACCAACTGACCTTAAAGAAAATCAAGCTAATTCGGTAAATAGTAGAAACTTGTATTTTTTAGTTCTTTTTAATATCTTCAAAAAAATTCAAGAGACTATAGCATTAATAAAAGAAGAACAACCAGACAAGATAAAGGTGTAACCAGAACACATGAAAGAATTCCTAGGAATTAAACATGTAAATATAAATAAAAAATTGAATCCCTCTTTTCTTCCTGAAGGAAACACTGCAGGCACTATAAGAAATAGACTCTGATTTCTTGCTTCTGAGATCCCTGACTTTATTTACCTACCAGAATTTAGCAAAATCATATTTGAACCCTCTAATATCATTTCAAACATACAGCAGTTACAAAGGGAAGGATCAAGTGTCTGCTTTTGGGCCAAAGTGTTAAAGTGGTGGCAGTGGTAATCAATGGGTAGAAGAAGGAAGTTAGCTTTCAGGAGTAGAGTTCAGACTACATAACCCAGGAAACCCTTCCAATGATTTCTTTTTTTATTAAGGAAGGCAGAAGACTCTTACATAAAACTGCCAAACCTTCCCATCTTCTTACAAAATTAAAAAATAAAACCAAAGAGACAAACATCGAAGAGTTACTTACCACATTGGCTTGGCCCTCCTTGGGACTAGATGCCTCCTTTTGCAAAACTTCTATGGATGGCAGGCAGAACACACTCTTGAAGCATGTGCTGAGTAGCTCTACTCTTTCTTCTATCTCTAAGAGGGGCCTGAGCATCCTAAGATCCAGGGAAAAGAAGTGTAACCAGTATTTTCAGGAATATCAACTGAGAAGGTTATAGAAAAAGAAGGTGGAAACAGAGGAATAAGTGGGAGCAAGAAAAAGGTAGATATCAGGAAAAAAGGATATTAAAAGAAGAAAGGGAGGAAACAGTAAGAAAAGGTGAAAAGAGCCAAGGGAGATGGAAAAAAAAGAACTGAGGGAAAGAGAAAAGGCATGACTATTGCAGGAAAGGGTACTGGTATTTTGAGAAAATGAGACACCAGTGATGGAGATGGAGGTGCCTATCAGGGACAGCAATGAAAACAATGGACGCCTGGGGCAGAATTAACAGCAAGTGTCTATAGAGATAGGAGAGGCCATCTCTACCAGGTGCTTTGAAAATCCCATTAAAAAATCTTGGCAAAAGGAAGTGGCAGATATTGTCCAGTAAATTTCTACTATTCCCTTATGCTAGAAGATGAAGCAGAAAATAAGACGTGGGGATCAACTAGGGAATAAAGAGCTGCAATAGAACCAAGTCAAGGAAGACAGAGTGGATGGCATGTTGTTACCTGAAGTTATTGATGATGTTCATTGCCTTCTGTCTAATAGGGCTGGAAATGGAGTTCAATGGCTCCTCCTTGATTAGGTCCTAACAATACACACACACACACACACACACACACACAAGGATGGTGAACATATTTTCTTGTCTGCCTCTGCCTCCTCCCACTCCAGGCTGTGTTCATAGAAGGTGGAATTTAGAATTTTTAGTAACTTCCAAAGATTCTGAGGACTGCACCTCTCTCCTACTCCCAAACACACCTTCCCTACAATACTCACCCAGCCTTGATGATGGGAAAAGGAGTACTAAGATAGGAAAAGGACACTGGAAAATCTGGACTTCTACTTCAGGCCTAGCCCAGGAGTGCTACCAATGGTTTCCATGTGGACCCATCCTCCCTCCTCTCTACATTCCCACCTCCATCCTCCTGCAAGATACTTACCACCATGAAGGTTACAATTGCTAGCTTGTGGGGGAACTTGAATTGAAAAGCCACATGCTGCTGACTGCTCAGGATTTTTGTCAGTATGATGAGGGCATTCAGGTAATCCAGCTTCAGGTCCTTATTCTGAATAAACCAGTATGCTCAGGGATCTCAAAGGTGGGAATGGATCTGGGCCAGGGCACACTATCTACACAGTCTGGGGAGTGAGGACCTAAGCCTTCTTTAGCCTTCCTTAGGCTGATGCTCTGCATCTTCCCTCTGATGGTAGACCAGTGCATCCTTATAGTGGAGAGCGCCACCTGTCTCACCAACCTCTTTCTGAAGCCACCCTCATATAACTCTTAAATCAGCATAGATCAAGCTTCCTGCTCTCTCAAGGTATTATCTTTCCCTTGAGTAAGGTCTACCGAAGGATGTCTGAGTTGGGAAGGGAAAGGGATCCTTCTTCAACCCTGGGGACCCATGTTTTACACAAATAGCAAAGGTAGGAAAACAGTATGGGGCTCCTCCACCTCTCCTGGATGCTTCTTCCTATGAATACTAGAGAACTGAGCTTTTACTCATCCCTTCATCAGAGAGGGCAGTGAAGAGCTCAATGGCACATTACATAGCTATGTCAGCAGGAAAGGAGATACTTTTCACAGACTTAAAGTTACTGTGGTCTCCTCCTTGGGCCAATTAGAGTCCCAGAGTAGGAGGATTAAGAAAGGATTAAAATGTAGAAGTCACTGAACTAGCCTCTGACTCCCATTTAAAGCCGGGCATCTCTTTCTTGGGCAGTAAGAGAGGAGATGGCAGAAATGGGATACTGGAGAAATAGAGTAAACAGGAAATACCTTTTCCAAAATGCAGTCGTGGTAGTGTTGCAGGATCAAGGCCAGGATGGCATCTAAATGCACAAAAATAGCTCCCTTGCTCCCTAAAATAATCTTGCTATAGCTTAAGTAGATGGTGTTACAGACAAGTACCCATTCCCTTTGTTGATGTTCCTGTAGGGGAAGGAGAAATGGAGGTTCAGGGAGGAAAAGGTTGCTCAGAAGATGTGGGGAAGAAGATAGGACTGTGGAATGGTGAGCAGCTTAGGGGACAGGGTGGGCATGTAGCTAGTGATTACCAGGACCTAAAGTGCGGACACAAGGGAGCAAGAGAAAGGGAGTGAGGATGAAACTTTCCCAGGGAGCAAGGATATAGATGGTATAGATGAGTCACAAGGCCTTAGAGAAATTAGAGGCTGGGGTGATGGGGATGCCTTGGAAGGCTTTGTATGGGAGGCTGGTAGAGCCATCTGGAATGACATCACCTTTGCCAGTTTGAGAATGGACGATGAGTCCTTGTCAGTGAGTATGGCACTATACACTTTCAGTTGCTCCAGGACTGTCTTCAGATGTTTCCTGGACACAATGCTGAACACCACAGCAATGCCCTGTAACACAGAGAGCCGCACCCCATGCCACAGGTCAAGGCGAGCCAGACATCTGCTCTGTTCCCCCAAGAGGAAGATATAGAGAGAGGAAGGAGAAGGAAAAGGACAGGAAAGAAATGGAAGGGAGATTTGGTCCTCCACATTTGAACTCTAAAATCTAGGTGGAAAGGAACTCTTGTGCACTACTGGTGGGAATGCAGACTGGTGCAGCCACTCTGGAGAACACTATGAAATTTCCTCAAAAAACTAGAAATGGGATTGGAAATGGTAGCGGAGTAGACAGATGCGTCTGGAGCTTTGTCGCTGGGCAGATGGAGAGAGAGTGGCTGAGAGTCACACTGGGAGTGTTTGTTGGCAAGTTAAGAGTCAGTTATCCTCCAGGAGAAGGTAGGGGACTGCTGGACGGGGCTCTCCTGGCCAGGCAGCCCCACTGCCATGGGGATTTTGTCTGCCGGAGCCACCAGCACGAACATGGAGACCGCACCATCTTGCAGAGGGAGGTGGATGTCTACGGTGGTCTGAAACCTGCAGCTGGGGCACCCACTGAGCAGCCGGGGACCCGGGGACCCAGAACTCTGCTCTCCAATCGGCGCAGACACACAGCAGAATCAGAGATCCACACGGCACAAGGAAAGGTCAGATTTCGCCTGGGATAAGGTGAGGTCTCCCGGCCCGCACAACAGAGAAGCACACACTGTGGGAACCGGGCTTCGGGAAAGCTGCCTCTGGAGAGGTCCGAGGATGTGGGGCAGGGCATGATCCCTAAGCATGGAGGCAAACTCTCAGAGCTGTTGACAGAGGGGAGCTCTAGAAAACGACTCGTTTTTATCTGAGACAGAGGGACAGCCTGGGAGTTATTTCAGTGTCCCGGCTGCAAAATCCCCACAAATCGGTTTTGAGAACCACAGAGTAACAGAATCTGACCACAGCCTAGAGAGATCCTGTACTTAGTCTCAGAGGTCAATTCTAAAACACTGCCACCCAGGGGATGACGTACAAATTGACTCTCGCATAACCACAAAAGAATAAAGAGATTAAAACAACCAGCAGTGGAACACAGGAACAGAAGTGCAATACAATAAAAGCAGAACAATAGCGGAAGTGAATGACCATTCTTTTTTTCTTTTTTTTTTTCTTAAATATTTTTTTTCATTTTTGCATATTTTAATTAAAAAACACTTTTTTTCTTTCCTCCTCAATTGATTTTACTTTTTTAATTATTACATTTTTGCTTTCAACTAGTATTAGTACTAATATTATTTTACCATTTTGGAAAAAAAACAACTGTCATTTTGTTTTCCCTTTATTTTACTTTGGGATTAAGAGTTCTACATTCTATTTTCATCTTTCCTTTAGCATAATTTTACTCTATCTCAACTCTACCTTTATGCCAACACTTTCCTCCTAACTTTCCCCATTTTGTTGTCCTGTTTCCTCTTTCCCTTTTCCAACTTTAGATTCTCCCTATTCTTTCTCTTTACCTGGTTAAAATTTCACCCCACTTATATATCTAATTTCAAATCCCCTACTTCAAGCCCATACAAACCTCTCTCTTCTTGACTTCACTATCCAAAGTTGTTTTTCTCTATGACCTTTTGTTACTCTTTGCCTGAATGGTGATTATATCGATTTTTTGTACTTTTTTGATGAGATTGTTTTAGTTTATTCTACCTGTTTTATTTTGCTTTTTGTTTGCTTTGATTTGATTTGATTTTTACCTCTCTTTTCCCTCACATCCCTCCATACCAGTTGTTATTTGTAGTTTGTATTAATCTCCAGGTACTGGTTGTCAATATTTGTTGGGATTAGTGACTGTTTTCTTGGCATTTTCTCCTGACACCTATAGTTTGTGCCCCTTTTCTCTCTTATCCTCTTTCTTTGCACTCTAACTTTTTTCTCTTCCTCTTTTCTTCTCCTTCTTCTCCTTTTTGTTTTCTTATTTTATTTTATTTTTTTTGTTCATTTACTTATTTATTTATTTTCTCCCTCCCCCAATTTGATTTTGACACTTCTTTCTTTTCTTTTTTCCTCATTTTCCTCTTCTTCTTTCTCTATTTACCCTAATTTCTCTTTCATTGGTGGTCACTTTATTTGTGATTATCAACATCCTGAATACATTTCTACTCAGTGCCTTGTGTGCTGTACCTGGTCGTGTTGTAGTTTGTGCCTTTAAATCAACGTAGGAGAGAGAACTGCATAACCAGACACCCAGAGAAGAAAGACCATGGGCAGAAAAAGAAACAGCCCACATAAGACAGAAAGGCAGGTTTCACCAGAAAAGGAAGTAAATGAAATAGAAGCAGAAGTAAGCCTGCCAGAGAAAGAGTTCAGAGAAATGATCATAAGGTGGATGAAAAGAATGGAAGACAAAATCGACAATGTGAGTAAGAGCCAAGAGGAAATGAAGAAGACCCAAGAGGATATGAAGAAGCAGGAAGAAGAAATGCAGAAGAACCTTGAGGAGGTGCAGAATAATCAAGAAGACATGAAAAATGACATCAATGCTATAAAGAACTCAATAGAAATCATCAAAAGTAGACTAGAAGAAGCAGAGGACTGCATCAGTGAGCTAGGAGACACGGCAGGAAAAACTACCCAAGTACAGCAGCTCCTAGAAAAAAAAGTTAAAAAGCAAGAGGAGAGCCTAAGGTAACTTTGGGATAACATGAAACAAAACAACATCTGCATAATTGGGGTTCCAGAAAGAGTGGAAACTGAACAAGTATTAGAGAACCTCTTTCAAGGAATAATGACAGAAAATTTCCCCAATATAGGAAAGAAAAAAGCCACACAAATCCAAGAAGCTCACAGAGTCCCAAGCAACATTAACCCCAACAAACCAACACCAAGGCACATTATAATTAAATTGGCAAACACCGACAACAAAGTAAGAATCTTAAAAGCAACTAGAGAGAAACAGAAAGTTACCTACAAAGGAACCCCCATAAGTCTAGCTACTGATTTCTCAACAGAAATTCATCAGGCCAGAAGGGAATTGAATGAAATATACGAAGTCATACAAAGGAAGGGTCTGAATCCAAGAATACTGTACACTGCAAGACTCGCAATCAAAATTGAAGGTGAAATCAGAAGCTTCACAGACAAAAAAGGACTAAGGGAATATATAACCACCAAACCAGCAATGCAAGAAATGTTGAAGGGTCTGCTGTAATAAAAAGAAAGAGGAAGTGAGAAAGGAACTTGGGAGTAAGGACTAAAAATGGCAACAGATAAGTACTTATCAATAATAACTTTAAATGTAAACGGATTAAATGCTCCAATCAAAAGACATAGGGTAACCGATTGAATAAGAAAACATGATCCATATATCTGCTGTCTGCAAGAAACCCACCTCAGGAAAAGAGATGCACACAGATTGAGCGTGAAGGGATGGAACATGGTATTTCAGGCAAATGGAAATGAAAAAAAAAGTTGGGGTTGCAATACTTATATCTGACAAATTACATCTCAAAGTGAAGGCCATAACAAGAGATAAAGAAGGCCACTTCATAATACTAAAGGGACCAATCCAACAAGAAGAAATAACTCTGGTAAACATATATGCACCCAATATAGGAGCACCTAAATACATAAAAAAAACTCTTGGAGGATATTAAGGGAGAGATTGACAGCAATACAATCATTGTAGTAGACTTTAATATCCCACTGTCACCATTGGACAAATCCTCTAAACAAAATATCAGCAAAGAAACATCAATCCTAAATGACTCACTAGACCAGATGGAATTAATTGACATCTTCAGAACATTTCACCCCAAAGCCACAGAATATACATTCTTCTCCAGTGCACATGGGTCATTTTCAAAGATAGATCATATGTTGGGTCATAAGAAAAGTCTCTTCAAATTCAAGAAGATAGAAATCATATCAAGCATTT
>PVJN01036130.1:0-21681 GCA_004026805.1 Lasiurus borealis | reverse complement strand
AACCCTCAGCTCCACTGGGGGTTTGACTAAGGCCCCAAGCTTTCAGTGACCTCAAATTTTGTCTGCTTTTCAGGGAGAAATTACTACAGAGGAACATGATTTAGCTCTCAACATGAGCTAAATAAAACTAAGGATGAAAAGAAGAACCAAATCCAAGAGCTGCTTGGGCTTTATTAAGTCTCAGTGAGGACTTGATTGACTTAAAACCATCAAACCAGTTTAGTCAACCTGAATTAGGCAAATGTTGAAACCAGCACTGTCGAGTATTGAAACTTTTGAGTTATTAGTCTGTTGCTGGCACAGGAGACCATCTTCACATGAGGGTATAAGGTCACAATCAGCTGCTTAGACAAATTGTTAGGGAGGGTTTTGATGTCTGGCCAAGGAGCAGAAGGATTGGATTGTGACTTTCTGACAGGGCTGTCTTGAATCCATGTACAGGTTATATTGCCTCTCACAGACTCTCCAGCCCTTGAAAGCCATGAGCTAGCTGAGTCTGACACATGTAGATACTTAACAAATGCCAGTGGAACAAAGAATAAAGCATGCTCTCTTCAGCGTGTGCCATCCACGTGCATGAGCCACTGTTTTGTGTTTTTTGTTTTTTTTTAATAAAAAAAATAAAAGTACTGGCTAGGAATGCAGGATCAGTAGTTCATGGTCCCTGTGACAGGCTTCAACTCATCATTTCTTAAGACGAACACTTGGGGTGCTGTTGACATTGCTGACTGTTAATAACAGTCGAATAACTGTCGAATGCTAATAACTTGCTTAGTGTTGCCTGGGATCCCCGCACCACTTTTGTAGTCCACCCAATGAAGGGAATGCAGTGCTGATTCCTGGGAATGGACAGGGCGGTTCCTGTTATCTATTGACCAACGGTGGGCTCTCCCCTTGGGGACAGGATGCAAAGGACAGTGTGGCCTTAGGAGCCTTTGGAATTTACCTATGAACGCTGCTGCTTGTGTAAAAAGACTTTTCTGGTTTAGGGGGTAACAAGTAGGGAGCCTTGTTGCTAAAGCTACCAAACATAAGACAGGAAGAGTGTGTGTGTGTGTGTGTGTGTGTGTGTGTGTGTGTGTGTGTCTGTCGTGTCCGTGTCCCCAGTGCCAGCTGGTGCTTCTTCCAGGCCTTTTCTTTTAAGTTGATCCTTTAGAAAACCGTCTCTCAGAATTAACTTCCCTCTCCTAGCTCCACTCCTGGGAGGTGATCTACACAGCAGGTAGGATCAGCCATGTTTAGTGGATCAAACTGCTAAGGCAGTGGTTCTAAGGATGAAGGTTTGTACTTCGGACCTTGGTCTTCTGCTGTTTCATGGAGAGGCTGCACCTTGTGGGAAAAGCCCACAGGCATAGGAAGGTGAAGAAGGCCTTTCATATTTAATCTGGTTAAATGCAGCTTTCTTCAAGCAAACTCTGGCAGGAGATAACAATCTCTAACAAGGATTCCCTATGTTTTTGTTTTTTTTAGTTTGCAAACTTAACCTGTTGCATTTACAGTATGATTTGATTTTACAAAATTCTAGGAGTCTCAGCTTTTCAGGAATATTTCTCTGTCGAATTAAGCAGCATATTCCAGCACAGGCTTTGCCCTTTTTTCCTTTTTTAACATAAATATTTGATGAGCAGTGTGCTTTAGCCATTACTATCCAAATTCAGAGAGCGAATAAAAGCTCCTGGCATGCTGCCTGGGAGGCAACCCTAGTGCCTCCTATTCACCCACAGGTCTCTGACTTCCTCTGGCTGTAATAAACATCAGGGGACCCAGGGACACCCACACCCAGGTAACATAAAATAGGGCAGAGATCAGCTCTCCATGTTCACTCTGCTAACCTTCTGAACTCTGGACCCAGCTTCCTCTGATTTACTGACTTGAGAACTTACCTGCCTTCACCCAGGTTTCCCAGATCCCTGAGCTAAACTCCTTAGCTTGGTGTCTTCCAAGCTGGTCTTGTGTTGCTCTACACACTCATATGAAAAATGGCTTATGCAACCTCTTCATTTTTTAAAATAGGTATTATATTTATATTATCCCCAAGAACCTTACAACGCTGTCAAAAGGTTCACACTGAGAAGCTCGCTCCCCTCTCATCCAAGCCTTTCCCACACTCTCTACAGGTAGCAACTTGGAGATACAACCAACTAAGAATATATATGTTTATTCTTCCTCCTTTCACAAAAGATAGCGTATTATATATACTCTTTTGGCGTATTATAAATACTCTTCTGTGCCTTGCTTTCTAAAATCAGCAGTACATCCTAGAAGTCTCAGCTCAGCACATAGAAGTCTCTCTCAATCTCTCTCTTGCTCTGTTTCTCTCTCTCAGCATAATAGTTTCCCATTGTGTGGATGGACCATAATTTATTTGGCCAATCTTTATTACTGGGCCTCTGGAGTATTTCCAGTCTTGTGCTATTATAAACTGTGCTACAACAAATAAAGGTGTAATAAGTCATTTTTGCCTTTGTGCAGAGGTACCTAAAAGCCGGATTCCCAGAAGTGGGCTGCTGAATCACAGGGCTCTTTAATCCCCCTCTGGAAGGGCTGACTCATATTGCCCTCCCACCGGCGATGTACTACTGGATGGCCTGTTTCCCCACAGCCCCAGCAGCAACAAGTGTGTCATCTCACTTTATTTTTCTTAATCTGGTCAGGAGAAAATGGTAACTTTGGGTCTTTAAACATTTTCAAATGATGAGTAGCTGGGGTTGGGACCATTTGTACATCTTTTCTTGTGTGCTGTTCACACCTATTGATCCTCTTATGGGCATTTATTGACCTTTCTTCCTGAAGCAAGACTTTTGCCTACACTGCTGTCAAAATCTCTTAGATCCTGACTTAAGAATGTGATGGCTCTTTTGGGCCTAAGAGTGGAAGTTGGCTGCCAGATTGTCAGTGCAAAATTGAGAGAAGTGGAAAGTAGTGTTTTATGCCAGTTGCTAATGTCTGATTTATAAATAGTTTTCAGCTAATGGTATTATTAAACTGGGGCTTCTCCAAAACCATTATAAGGATGATCTTCTAGTCTAGAATTTCTCCCTCTCCAACAAAAACAAGAGAGAGGTTGAGATTATATAAATTCCAATAGTACTTTCTGCAAAATCTCATAAGAAATGTGGAGTTTTCCATTTACATGAATCTCTGGAAAAGTTATTCACGCCGCATTTTTAATCTGCTGACGTGGGCTCCCCTTTTCCCTTTGATCTCACAGAGAGCTGTTTACTCCATTTCCAAGGTGAAAGAGAAGAGAAAATAAGAGCACAATGTGAGGAGACTGGGCAAAGTTCAGGATTTGAACAACAGGTGTGGAGTTGGAGTTGCACAGTCATCTTTCTTTTTGAGATGTTGTTTCAGTCAGCTCTTGGGATGCTAGTGTAATGTACATTAATTTTCCTCTATTTAAAAATGAAATCCATCGAGAGAGAACTTACAGGTTAGGACAGTGGTCGGCAAACTCATTAGTCAACAGAGCCAAATGTCAACACTACAACAATTGAAATTTCTTTTGAGAACCACATTTTTTAAACTTCTTCTAATGCCACTTCTTCAAAATAGACTCACCCACAGTTTGCCGATTACGGGGTTAAGACATAGACTGCGCTTTTTGTTCGTTTGCATTTAGAGATTCATAAAGCTAGCTGACATCTCCATAAAGAAGAAACAAACAATAGCAACAATAACAAGAAAACTTCACAACAGTGATCACGAAAACCTCTCCCCAGTTCCTACACTTTGCTCCGGAAAGGAGGACCTGGTCTCCCAGGCCTGTGCTCCCTTGTCAGCTTCTGAATACGTGGATTCTGAGTTTTGTGGAAGTTGCTTTTCAGCTCTCTGGAGGCTTATTGTTTTCTCCCGGTGCTTCTCCTTCTCTGTCGCTGGAGTGTTGCTCTTCCCACTATAGTGTCCGCTCCATAGGACAGGCTCCTGGTCTGTTGCTCTGTCCCCAATATTTAACATGTGACCTAGCACCTTGCATTGCTCCATTGATATAGTGGATGTACTACAAGTAACTAACATGCTGTACTGTTTTGTTTTTGTTTAACTGCTGAATTGGGCTCTTGGCCACGTCTTTGTGATCAACATTTTAGAGATCTTATGTCAGACACGGACCTTATTGGGGCTGGGGTGGGGTTGTCAGCAGGATTCTGTAGCCCTTATGTGTTGACAGCGTACATGATAGTTTAGAGCAAAAGCTTGCAGCCCGAATCACCTGGGCAAGTCACCTGACCTCTCGGATAACTTGGCCCATTTTTAAAATAGTGAATATCACCATATTTCAGCAAATCTAAGATGAGTCGTGACATTATTCCGTGTGCCACAAAGAAAATATTGCCCATTCAACTATAACCTACATCAACCTTAAAAGTGTGTTGGTTTTCTATGGCTGCTATAATGGATTACCAGGAATTTATCTGCTTAAAACTACCTGTGTGTTATCTTGCAGTCTTTAGAAGTCAGCATGGGCTTGGCCAGCTTCTCTGCTCTGGGTTTTATACCACTGAAATCTCACTGGGAGTCTTCGGGAAGAATCTTTTCGCAGGGTCATTTAGGTTGTTGGTAGAATCCAATTCCTTGCTTTGTGGGACTGAGGTCTGCCTCTTTGCTGGCTGTCAGCTTGAGGACACCGTCAGCTCTTAGAAACCGCTCCGTGGTCTTTGCACTTGAACCCTGTAATCTCAGAGCCAGCAGTAGCATAAGTCCTTCTTGTGCCTGGAATCTCTTTGAGGGGCCTTTCTGCTTCATTTCTCTGCCTCCAACAGAGAAAATTATCTCTTGTAAAAAAAAAAAAAAAGGCTTATTTGATTCGATTGGGCCGACCTGTATCATCTGGGCTACTCCCCCTGCGTTAAGATCTATAACCTTAATTACACCTGTGAAGTCCCTTTTGCCTCCTTACAGAACATACTCACAGGTCCCAGGGATTAGAACATGGACATTTTGCGGAGTGGGGGGAGGAAGAGGGAAGCGGGGAGAGAGAAGGGACATTCTGCCTATCATGAAGAATTGTCCTCATATCAGAGATGTTAAAATGTGAACAGAATATGCTTCTTAGAATTGATAAAATACTACCTTATCTTGGGTTTAGGAATAAAGGAGTTACTAATGTATATAAAGCATTCAGCCTGTTAATAGTAAGTGCTCAGGTGTTAACTGTTGTTATTGTAATTATTTATCATAGGGCTCACAGAATACCCATCACCTTTCATTTTGATTGAAGTTATTCTCACAGTTAAATGTATTTGTCCAACCCTGAGAGAAAACAATGTGGCAGCAATTCATTTGATGACAGTGAGGGTGATGGTTACTCCTTGAGTGACAGCTGCATACCACATGCTAGAAGCTTCACATACACTTTCTCTCACCTTGCAGTAGCCCTGTGAGGTAGGGAATACATTTACCCATGAGGAAACAGGTTCTGAGAGGGTGTATACTGCTTCACAGCAGGCAGTAAGTGGTGGTGACACCTTGCTCTCAACCCAGGTCTGTCTGACTTTGCAGTCAGCGGTCTTCCTGGCGCCAAGTTACCTGTCCCACAGTCCCTGGGGGTACTACTGTGTGAGAAGTGCAAGAGGAAGAGGTGTCCATCAGGTGTGTGAGCTGGAGGTGGTGGCCTCCAGGAAGGAGAACAGACATTGCTTTGTGAGGTGTCTCTCTTGTACTTGTACTCTTAACTCATTGAATACTAAGGGCCTATTTTGTCATCCTTTTCTCCAGTTTAAATAAGCACAAAAATGATCTTTTTTCATTGATCTGATCAGTTACCTACGCTACAGGGAGACAGCTATGAACAGTATTGTGGTATTTTGATTTATAATAAGAAATATACACTGAGTGGTCAGATTATTATGACTTCTGAATGCATAATAATCTGGCCACTCGGTGTATATCCTGTATAATAAAAGGCTAATATGCAGATTGTCCCCTGACCAGGAGTTCGACCAGCAGGCACACTGGCCATCTGCCCATGTCCCCTCCAACTGGCCCGGCTGGCTGTACCCCACCCATGTACGAATTCATGCACCAGGCCTCTAATACATATACACCAAGTGGCCAGATTTTTATGTGTTCAGAGATTGAAATAATCAAGCCACTCAGTCTATATACGTATATGTGAACTTCCTCACTTTCCTGGCACAGAACTCGTAAAAACTTTGGAATTTCTTAAGTGATGAGATAAAGGTATCTTGCTTATGTTAATGAGATGACTTTTAGACTTCACGTAAGGATGGGGGCTATTTGCAAGGAAAACCAATCCCATGATTAGAAGGTTGGAACTTTCAATCCCATGCTTCAGACTTCCTGGAAGCGGAGAAGGCGGGAGTTATATTGCCGGTGATGGGCAGTGTCCAATGGCTGGTGGTTTAATCCATCATGCCTACATAATGAAGCCTCCATGAAAACCCAAAAGGATGAGGTTCAGAAAGCTTCTGGGTTGGTGAACAGGTGGAGATGAGGGGACATGGAAACTCAGTGCCCTTCCTCCATCCCTTGCCTTCTGCATCTCTTCCCTCTAAATGTTCATCTGTTTCATTTAACATCCTTTGTAATAAATGAGTAATCTAGTGAGTAAATGGGTTTTCTGAGTTTCTGAGCCACTCTAGCAAATTACTTAAACATAAGGAGGGAATCCTGGGCACCTCTGATCTATGGCCGGTGGGTGAGAAGCACAGGTGAAGTTGTAGGGCTGAACCCTTAACCTGTGGAATCTGGTGGTATCTTTCGGTAGATAATGTCAGAATTGAGATCAATTTTAGGACACCCCGCTGGTGTCCATTTCTGATGGTGTGGAAACCCCCCTCCTTCCCCTCCTCAATGAAAACCGGGATTGTTGACTAGACCAGACCCTTTTACATAGTGTGTGTGATTTTTAGCAGTGGGGAACTTCTTCTTTTTAAGCCATTAAAAGTGTAACCTGGAAAAACAGTCAAGGAGAAAAGGAGGAGAGCAGTTTAGCAGAACTGGAGTAAAAATAGTCCTTGTTGGAATTCAATAAACTACTCTAAGATCACAGTTTCTAGGGTTTTCCTAAGACACAACTACAGATTGCCTGTCTTAGACTCTTCAAATTCAGGTAGACATTGTTGGAAACCATCTAATTATCTTCCCATCAAAACATGCTTTTCTTCCTGCTTCCTCTGAAAAAGTCAGTGCAAAACATCTCCTTCCCCCCAGGAAGCCAGGTCTGAACCCCTGAGTCAACTGGAGCCCCTCCCTGCTCTCCACCGCCCTGCAGCTCAGACCCTGCTCACTCCCCACCAATGCCTACTTCCAAACTAGCCCCCATGCCTGCTCTCTACCCTTACTGCCTCTCACCTGGATTGTCGCCATGGCTTCCTAGCTGACCTCTGCCCTCCAAACTGCCACCAGGGTGATTTTTCTAAAACATCGATCTAAATGTCACTTCCTGTCTCCCAGCTGCATGAAGGCATTATAGTTAGCGATGAATTTCACACTGTCCAGGTTCAAGGCCCACGTATGCTTTTTATGAACTCGGGAATCTTGAAAGAGTAATTCAGTCGCTCTGTCTCGGTTTCCCCATCTGTAAAATGGAAGTAATAATAACACCTACCTCACAAGTTTTGGAATTTAAGGGAGTTAACATGTGTGGAGCACTCGGGACAGTGCCTGGCACACAGAAAGCCCTCAGGAAACATTATTATCCCATAGTCCTTCGCAGCACAACCAGAGCTCATCTTTCCTACTCCCCACACCATCGCTTCCCCTTCCTGGTGCCTCGCAAAGCGTGATCTGCAGACAGAACCATTTGTTAATGATCTGCAGCTAGGTGAGAGTGCACACACAGAGTACATAGTGAGAGATTTTCACAGCAATTAAAAGTCATTTTATATCTCCTGAATCTAATAAAACACTAGACTTGCATTTTATATTTCATTTTTCTAATGGTTTGCTTTTATTGCATTTTATAAAAGTATTGGTCCATGATGAATTTGAAATAAAACCAAAAAGCTGACTGATCTTTCACCAGGGATAGCTTGGGAAGCATTTCTGTGTTCCCACACACCCTTTCTATTGATTCACAGAGGCCAGGTTACCCATACTCACCAGGTAACATTAAATCTCTCTGGATTTTTGTTACACCGTTTCTTCTGCCTAGAGTTTATTTCTTCACATTAAGCACCTGTAATAAGTGCCAGACTCAGGGGACATAGGATGACCAAGGTACAGCCTTTACTTTCTCAAAAGTTTCACTCAAACTACCCAGCGAGTTCCTGCTTGTCTTTTGAAACTTAGCATAATTTCATTCTTTCTTTTATCCATTAAGAAATCATTTATTAAATGTCAACTGTTTACTAGGCACTTGCTGCATTCTGTTCCTGCCTTTAAGGCCCACCAAGCTAATGGGGGTGACAGACACATAATGACAGTAGGATAGAGTGTTAAACAGCAATGTGAGGAGGGAAGTGTGGAGGGAGGTACAGAGGAGGGTGTGCCTGGCTTTGCCTCTGCTTGGGCAAGGGCATGAGGAGGTCAGAATGGTTTCACAGTTAAAGTAGATGCAGTGTCATCAAAAGATGAAGATCCAGATCTTGAGGGCAAGCCCAAGGCCAAAGCCCAGTTCTGTCACTTGCCAGCCATGTGACTTTGAGTGACTACCTCTCTGTTTTATTCCATTCAGGCCACATAACAGAATCCCAGAGACAAAGTGGCGTATCAGTGATAGCAATTTGTTTCTCCACTTCTGGAGACTGGGAAGTCCAAGATTATGATACTGTAGGTTCAGCGTCTGATGAGAGCTCCCTCTCTGGTTCTCTTCTTCCTGAGTTCTTACCTGGGGAAGATGAGGAGCTGTGTATGGTCTCGTGCATAAAGGCACTAATCTTACTCATGAGGGATCCACTCTCATGACACAATCACCTCCAAAGTACTGGATTTAGGATTTCAACATGAAACTTAAGGGGACACACATGTTCAAGACCATAGTACTCTCTGAATTTCAGAGTCCTCCTCTGTAAAATGGGGATAACGGTACCTCACAAGGCTGTTTTGAGGCTCACTTGAAATTATTATATACACACTAGAGGCCCAGTGCATGAAATTCATGCATGGCGGGAAAGGGAGGGGAGTCCTTCAGCCCAGCCAGAGCCCTCTCCAATCCCAGACCCCTTGGTTTAGGCCTGGCAGTCAGACCTCCCTCTCACAATTCTGTGCCTCTGGCTCCTAATTGCTCACCTGCCTGCCTGCTTGGTTGCCCTTAATGACTCCCCCACTCCTGCTGGCCTGATAGCACCCAACTTCCCCCTCTCTGCCAGTGTGGTCATTCCTAACTGTGCCCCCCAACCCCCACCCCGCCAGCCCGGTCATCCCTTACTGCCTCCCTGCCAGCCTGGTTACCCCCAACTACTCCCTTCACTGGCCTAGTAGCCCTTCACTGCCCCCTTGGTTGTCCCCAACTGTTCCCCTCTGCCAGCCTGGTCACCTCTTACTGCCTCCCTCTCCCCCAGCTCCCCACCAGCCTGGTCATAGGCAGCCATCTTGTGAGGGTGTGATGATCAATTTTCATATTACCTCTTTATTATATAGGATGGGTCTAGAACAGTGCTTGGTATCTACAGCTCCATAAATGTTAGGTGATATTACAATTGCTTGGCACTTTTTTCATCTCTTCTTTACCCCCATCACTGGGCATCTTTAGCTTTCTCCTTGTCTGGGTTTCCAGGGGTATGCTGTTCAACCAGTTATTACACCGAACGGTACAGTTTTACCTGCCATTTTTCCGGCTCCCATCGAGAATGTATTGTGTCCCTTGGAATCAGTAACGTTCTTTCATCGTTATATTGCCGGTGATGGGCAGTGTCCAGTGCAGAGAACATTCAGGGGATGTTTAGAAAATTTCTATTACATTAAAGTAATCCAACTTCGAGCACTTTTAAGAAAGCTTTGTGAGGAACCTGGTTGTCACAGACTGAAGGTTGTGTCACAGAAGAGTGTTTGGAGGTGAGGCCTTTAGGGAGTGAATGAGGCTCTGAATATGACTACTGTCCTTAACAAAGGCCCTAGAGAGGGGTCTTGCCCCGTCCACCTGTGAGGACACAGTAAGAAATCAGCCACCTCTGAACCCGCAGGCAGCTCTCCCTGAATCTGTAATGGCTTGTTCTTGGACTTCCAGCTCCATGACTGTGAGAAATACCAGTTTGTTGTTCAAGTCACCCAGGCAAGGGTATTTTTGCGATAGCAGCCTGAATGGACTAAAACACTGGTCATTTTACAGATGAAGAAATTGAGGCTGGTTTCTGTTACTTATCCAAGGGCATAGAACTAGCAAATGGCAGAAGTGAGAGCAGAACCCCACGCCTCTTTTTTTCCTGTGTTGTGCAGCCTTGTCCAATATACCCTGTGATTTGGGGGTCTATCTGGGTGCCGGCCTGCCGGGCTCTGAACCTCTTATCACCCAGCCCCGCCTATACCAGAATGGCTGAGTGAGCAGGAACCAGACTTGGAGAAACCTTGTGACACACCCTCTCTCCACCCATCTCACCCTCCGCTGCCCCACTGGTATTTATAGGTCACACCCTCTTTGATGAGGGCCCACCTGGAAACCTGGGGTGGAGGTGGGGACAGAGGTGGCCTGAGCTAGAGGCAGGAGGCCTCAAGAGATTGGAGGGAGGAGGGAGAACCTTACCCAAGAGTGAATAATTTATAATGAAGACTATTGGGCTCAGTGAGTTGAGGAGGAGCTATCCAGTGAAGGTTGGAGACTTAAGGAAGCTCTTGGGAAGATATCCAAAGGGCAGTGAAGCTGTTCTTTGGACTAATTTTCCCTTCAGAAATGTCTTGATGCATTTTCCTTCCCACCCTCTTTGAAAGGGGGCAGAGAGCCTGTACACTCAGGAACAGATTCTGTGTTCTCACTTATTAAGGGGCAGGGCACACCAAGGACTCTGACCTCAAACTTTCTTCCTGAGAAAAGTTTGAAACTTAGGACTTTGTGTCTTTTTAAAAATATTTTATTAGAAAAAGAAGAAGAGTACTTCTTAAAGGGAATAGAATTTAGTGGCCCGGGCAGCCTTGATAACAGGAGACCAAGGGAGTGGGTTGGAAACTCAGCTGCACATTAGAGTCAGCTGGGGAGTGATTATGAAAACCCTGAAGGCCTGGCTGCACCCCAGACCTGTGAAGTCAGCCCCTCTGGCATAGGGCCCAGAGGGCAGCATCTCTCAGGAAGCTCCCAGGCAGTTCAAGCTCCCAGCTAAGGGTGGGGAGCGCCGGGAGGGTGGCCTTCTTGCTGCCTGGTTACCCCGGAGTCTCTGCAGTGCAGATCTTTGACTCAAGGGGATGTTGTGATTTGGCTGCCGATGAGTCTTCTGGATTCTGGCTCATTTTCCTCCTGTGTTTATGGGGTCTGGGAGCAGGCTTTGGAGCACATATCCTATCTGCCTGCAGCTCACGGAGCCCCTTCCTTGAAACACGCTAAACCCTATCTTTAAGCTGTATAACGCAGCTCTCCTACTTGGGAACAAATTATTCGTTATTCCTACAAGGTGAAAACAAAAAGGTGTGTCCCTGAAGCGAGTGTCACCGTTCATTCCCATTTTGACGCTCACCCACAGTGTAACTCTGGGGACAAACTACATGTGTGGGAAGGGGCCTTAGCCAAGGTGCCTTTATCTGTGGCAAGTCGTACCATCTCATGGACAGTTTTCTTTTTTTCTTTTCTTTTTAATTAAATCTTTAGTATTCAGATTATTACATTTGTCTCTCTTTTTTCCCCTCCATAGCTCCCCTCCACCCGGCTCCCACCCCTCTTTCTACCCTTACCTCCCCCCCTCCCATTGATGAGTCCATAGGTGTATGATTTTTGTTCAGTCACTCCCTGTACACCCCTCACCCCTTTCCCCCTGAGAATTATCAGTCCACTCCCTTTCTGTGCTCCTGATTCTATTATATTCTCCAGTTTATTCTGTTGATCACATTTTTAATTCACTTAATTTTTAGATTCACTTGTTGATAGATATGTATTAGTTCATAATTTTTTATCTTTTACTTTTTTCTTCTTCCTCTTCTAAAGGAGTACCTTTCAGCATTTCATATAATACTGGTTTGGAGTTGATGAACTCCTTTAGCTTTTTCTTATCTGTGAAGCTCTTTATCTTCCCTTCAATTCTGAATGATAGCTTTGCTGGATAGAGTATTCTTGGTTGTAGGTTCTTGCTATTCATCATGTTGAATATTTTTTGCCACTCCCATCTGGCATGCATCGTTTTGGTTGAGAAATCAGCTGATAGTCGTATGGGTGCTCCCTTGTAGGTAATTAATTGTTTTTCTCTTGCTGCTTTTAATATTCTCTTTGTCTTTTGCTCTTGGTATTTTAATTATGATGTGTCTTGGTGTAGTCCTCTTTGGATTCCTTTTATATGGGGTTCTGTGTGCTTCCTGGACTTGTAAGTCTATTTCTTTTACCAGATGTGGGAAGTTTTCAGTCATTATTTCTCTAAGTAGGTTTTCAGTATCTTGCTCTCTCTCTTCTTCTGGCACCCCCACAATTCTGATGTTGGTACGCTTGAAGCTATCCCAGAGGCTCCTTACATTATCTTCACATTTTTGGATTCTTTTCTCTTCTTGCTTTTCCAGTTGAGTGTTTTCTGATTCTTTATATTTCAAATTTTTGACTTGATTATTGCCTTTCTCTAGTCTGCTGTTAGGTCTCTGTATAATATTTTTTATTTCAGTCAGTGTATATTTAATTTCTATTTGTCCTTTATCATCTCTAGTTGGTCCTTTTTCATCTCCTCTTGGGTCTCGCTAACTTTACCCAACTTTTCTAGGATATTCTTGAAAAACCTTATAAGCGTGGTTTTGAACTCTATATCCAGTCGTTTGTTTTCCTCCATTTCTTTTGTTTGTGATCCCTTCCCTTGCTTCAGCATTTTCACTATGCTGGGAGAACTTCTGTGTTAGATTCAGCCTTATGATACCAGACTTGAAAAACTTGCAAAAACCTCTCTGTTGAGCTTAGGATGTGTCGAGTCTCAGGGCTTGCCTTCCAGTCAGCCCCACTCTCCATGGCCCCTGAGTCTCATGTGACTGGGTAATCGCTGGAGCAGTCCTTGTGCCTGTGTGTTCTCTCGCAGTGCCTCTAGACTGCTGCCCCTCCGCCTCCCCTGTGCTCCGGAACCACACAAGTCTGGGTCCCCAGGGTTTTGCCCCAAACTGGGGTTTAGTGCAGTTAGAAGTGACACAGTTGGGAGGGTCTGTCTCCCCGCCCACTCCCGAAAACCAGTGGCACAATCAGCAGTCGGTCCTCTGCGTGCAGTGCCGCAGTGCCATGTGCGCCACCAGCTTCTGATGTTTTGCAGCTCCCCTAAATTTCCGTGCACTTTTCCCCCTTCACAGTCCAAACTCCCCCTGTATGAGTTTTGGCTGGATCTGGGGTTTAGTGTCATAGGATAAGGAGTTCAATACCTTTGAGAGTCTCCGTCTCCCTCCCTCCAGAGAAGGCCAGCCAGGTTCGCTGACACCTGCTCTCTCCACGTGTGTATCTCCGTACCTCAGCTTTTTATAGCTCCTCTGGGTCTCTGTGAGCCCCTCTCTTTTCTTCTAGTTGTATAATTTCCACTCCACAGCTTTCCTATGGTTCTGGATGATGTCCATTCTGTCTTTTAGTTGTAGTTTTGAAATGGTTGTGTGAGGCAGTAGTGTAGGTGTTTACCTATGCTGCCGTCTTGGATTCTCCCTCAACAGTTTTCTTGAGAAAGCTGAATTCTGGGATTCTGTGACATAAGTGTCACATATGGCCAGGTCAATCCTATGGAGCCTAAGAGCAAATTGTTCTTTTTGAGAGGTATGTTAGGCACTTGAATTGTGACTAGAAATGGTTTTAGTGCTCAGTGTTCATTTTGTTCTGTGTCCAATAGAATATTTTATTTTTATCAGACAGTAAAGGGAACATTGTGAGGAAGATGGCCTGCAGAATTCACAGTCATGGAATTGATTTGGGAATTTGTTTTGCTGGATACAAATGCCTTTTTTGGGGGGAGGAGGGTAAGATTTTGTTTGGATTGAATGTCTGCTTCACCTAGATTTTCCCTTCAGAGCTAGAAGCCTTCTGTATGGTAACACTTTCCAGAAACATCTGAAAGTGAGAGTCCCTCTGGGACTCTTATGGTCATAAACTGAATAAAAATGAAATGTCAAGAATGCAACCTGGTTTTCAAACTAACTTCACTTTTTACAACTTTGATGATGAGGGTGAGAGAGGGAAGTAACTTTTTCGTGTGCCTTCTCTTGACCAGGCATTACAACCCCATAAAGTATATAATTAGTTCATTTTACCAAAGAGGAAACTACAATTCAGAGGGGCTTAGTCACTTGCCTAAGGCTGAACAGCTCATGAGTTGCAGAGGCAGAATTAAACCTGAGCCCTCTTGACTAGACCAAGCAGCCCTCTAGTTCTAAAACAAACACACATACACTTAACTCAATAACTGTTCATTTTCTAGTCCCTTTAAGAGGCTTTTATTGTCCTCAGAAGATTGTCCTAATAAGCATATAAAACATAAAAGCACAGTAGAGCCTAAGGTTTTACAGAGTCAGCATCTATGTGAGGACAGAAAGTCCAGAGAAGAGGAAGTTGAAACTGCTTCCTGGCAGGTAGCATGTTTCTAAAGAGCCCAGCAATTGCTCATGCAGATTTGTTGTTAAACTGACTCACAACAGCTGCAAACACTGAGGTTCTCAAGTTCCTTGCTCAATTGTCTGTGCCTTGCCCATGTTCAGTACGTATAGAGTTGTCATAGGTAGGAACAGTTTCATTAAGAGTTAATATGCCTTCAGTTGATCATTGCACTGAATGCAGGCATTTTGGTTATTTCACCAGAAAACAAGGTTGAGGAACTTTAGAGCAATTGTTGGGAAAGTGACAGAATTAAAGAGCTGGTGGTCTACAGAATTTCTACACAGGAAGGGCTCAGGGTTGGCAAATACAATTTTTTTAAAAACTTTGCAAGCTTTTGTAATGTTTTCTAAAGGTGTTTTTAAATTTATACTTTATACTTTATAAGGTGAAACAGTGCTCTGTAATGGCTGAAAGCAGGAGCCTGGCTGAAAGCAGGAGCCCGGCTGAAAGCAGGAGCCCGGCTGACAGAGACTAATCCCACTTGCTACTGTGTGACCTTGAACAAGCTGGTACTTAACCTTTTGAGGCCTCAGTTCTGTCTCCTGGAAAATGGAGATGATAATGGGCCTTCTTCCTGGAGTTATTGTGATGCCTAAATTATAGTATATAAACTGCTTAGAACTGTGCCTCACACTAAGTTAATTAATTGGAATTTAATTGGAGAGGCCTATAGGGGTAACGGTGGGGAGGAGGATGCCCAAGCCCCCCCAAGCCAGCCTTTTGCCAGGATAAGTAAGTAATTCTGTTCAGCTCCATGATTTGAAGTTCATGTTTTGTTATTCTCACTGCACTCCACATTTATAGTTCTACAGTGTGGTGTACTGGGAAGGTCATTGAAATATTTAATTTTTAAACGTGTTATCATTCTAGCTATACTTGGAAAAAGTGTTAGATGTAGATGAGGCCTCTGCTGAAAATATATTGGGTGTCCCCCCAAAATGTTTACATACACTTTGAATAATTATAAAGGCATCTCATTTATTAATATGCATCTCATTTTCAAAATTGAGCTGTCGTATGTTAAAAAGTGTGTATACATTTTGGGGAACGCCCTGTCTATTCAGTGGGTTGGAGCTCCAGCCTCAGAAGCCTTCAGGAGCTCTGTACATGATCCATCCGTGTTCCGGCGCAGGTGCCATGGAGATGGGGCCTGCGCTTAGGCCTGGCTGACGCATAGCCATCCCATCCTCTGGGAATCCAGTGACCCTCCCCACTCCATATTCAGAGCAAACAATGTGATTTCCTTCTGTGGTGAAGAGAAGTGTATCAGCTTGCTGGAGAAATACACTGTCTTTCTGGCCCTAAACTCCAACAAAGTGGTCATGTAGGTCCTTATATGAAGGACATTGGGGATAAATCCCTTAGTATCTTTCAGTAGTTCCTCCTGGGGAATATTTGTCCTGCGGCTATTTCTTTTTTCTTTTTTTTAAAATATATTTTATTGATTTTTTTTTTACAGATAGGAAGGGAGAAGGAAAGGGGTAGAGAGCTAAAAATATTGATTAGCTATCTCCTACACACCCCCTACTGGGGATGTACCCGAAACCAAGGTACATGCCCTTGACCAGAATCGAACCTGGGACCTTTCAGTCTCAGGCTGACACTCTATTCACTGAGCCAAATCGGTTAGGATGATGTGTCTTATGTTAACCTTGAAATAATGAGAAAGATGCTACTACTACATTCTCATTGAGTGACTCTATTTCTACAGGAAATACTAAAGAACTCATGCATTCTGTGGATCTAATCTGACAAGGGGTCAGCAGGGAAGTCCTTGGAAAGATAAGTGGGTGGAGACAGGAATCCGGCATCTGGAGTTTTAGGTACAGAATTATGGAGTCCAGCTTTTGCTTTTGACAGATGGGGGAACTGAGGCTCAGAGATTTGCCTGAGTTCATAAAACTAATTACTAGTACTGTCCCCGAGATTCCAGGTCCCACTGCTCTTTCCCGCCAGCGCCATCCTGTCGTGAAGTCTGTGCTGTAGAGCAGCTCTGAGCTCTAGAGCTCCCCAGAGTGATGTCAGTGCTCAGTCTGGCCAGTGTGGTAGTAACCAGCCACATGTGGCTCCTCGAGCACTTGAAATGTGGCTAGTTAACTGAAATTATTTATTTGCTTTATTTAGTTCTAATTAAAATGAAAGCCCCACCAGCGTGGCTCATTGGTTGAGTGTTGGCCTATGAACCAGGAGGTCATAGTTTGATTCCCAGTCAGGGCATGTGTTCACGTTGTGGGCTCGATCCCCAGTAGAGGACATGCAGGGGCAGCTGATGGATGATTCTCATCATTGATGTTTCTGTTTCTCTCTGCCTCTCCCTTCTTCTCTGTAATCAATAAAAATATATTTCAAACAACTTAAATTTACATAAGGATATGTGGCTAGTGGTTGTCATTTTAGAGAGCCCAACTTTAGAGACATTGAGAAGGAGAAAAGTCTCGTCCTTATCTCCTGCCTCATTCTCACCAGGTAGGAGGCCCTTTTCCAGTGGCTCAGGTACAGCCGGTCTATGCCAAAGAGGAGAATCACCCTGGGCCAGTCACCACCCCTTTCTGGATGAAGGGTGGCTCCTCGAAAAAATAAGGGTGTTGGACCAGATCTCTCACCAAGACCTCATGATGACTATGGGCCTGACTCTCCGAGGATCAGCAGTGTAATCTTTTAAAGAGCCCTTAGCCTGCCTGTGCCTCAGTTACCCCATGTGTGACTGAAATTAACACCTGTTCTGTCATCCTCCCTTCCTGCCCCCTCCCCCCAATGATATTGGGAAGAGGCTCAAATTAGAAAATCAGTGAGAAGAGCTCCCTGTGGCAACTTTTTAAAAAACAGTCTTTCGTGTCTCACAATATTTTTGGTTTTGATATAAGTGGTGGATGGGTTTTCTTTTCTCTTAGATGCTGCAGTTGATGAATTTACCACGTCAAGGTCATCCTCATTGTCCGAGTAGAGACAATAATAACACAGTCTGTATGAAACAGGAGCTGGAAGTCATGCTACTGATGACAGATAACTGATTTTGATCAGTTGGAAGCTAGTTTTTCACAATAATCTTGCTTAACTAGGCATTCTTTACCATCGCGTCACACTCTGCTGTTTTCATCTGAGAAGCCAAAGCAAATCTTTTCGCCCTCATGCCCGCCCCTTCCCCCCAAAGAACTAAGGCTCTCCTTACTGGCTTTTCTTTCTTTTGCTTATTTTCTCCCATCAGCCTGCGGAAGTCCCGTGTGAATCCACAGTACCGTGTGTTCTTCAATAAGCAAATAAACCCGCTCTGGATGGTTTCCTTGGTTATACCTCTGCCTCTTAAGTTCTCAAACCTTATTCTCAGGTACTGATTCTCCACTGTGTACCCACAGCTCACTGGTGGGAGGTCTCCTGATCAAAAGATCAAGGCATAGAAGGTATTTTTGCTAACGCAGGAGAAATGGGTCGTCTGACCTGAGATGAGTGGGGTATAACTTGCTCTGGGCTGCTTGCGGGCAGTGTAACATCAAGCTGGGGCCAAAGAAGATAGTTGCTAGGTTGGCCCTTGTTAGAAGTTTGCCCCCAAGCATGTAAGTGGAGTGGGGCCAGCAGCGTGGTGCTGGCAGGTGACCCAGTGCAGACGGGCTTAGCGGCAGATGTCCTTTAAGGACCAGGGAAGCATTCTTTCATTGCAGCAGCATTGGCCCTGTAATTATGGTTGCATGGTTTAGTGTTGTGTTGAGGCTTTTAATTCTTTGCACAGTGCCACCAACAATTGTAGCATCTGCAACTATGCCAGAGACCACTGTTTCCTGCCTCCGAGGTCCCGGGGGATGGCTGCGGGGAATGAGGCAGGACCCGGGGTACATGGGAGCTCTCTCCCTACCCAGTACCATCAGAGCTGTTTCAGGTTTACATGCTTCACAAATCAGCCCTCTGAAGAAGATTCTTTTGAAGAAAGGATTCCTCGGCTTACAAGATGAAAATGTTGAAAGCCACTGTTCTAAAGCCTCTCAAATTTTAGTGAGTACCAGAAGCACCTGGAGGGCTTATTAAAACAAAGATTGCTAGGCCCACTCCCAGGGTAGTCGGTGTGTCTGAATTGAGGTTTGAAAATTCATATTTTAACCACTTTCCAGATGCGGCTGCTGCTGCTGCTGGCCCAGGATTGCACTTTGAATACTGAACCACTGATTTTAGAGAACAGAAATAATGTTATGAATGATATATTGTGTTTTGGGAACTGTTAGATGTGATCAACTCCATCTTATTTGAAGCTAAAATCCTTGTATTGCTATTCACATTTCATAAAGGAGAAAACTGAAGCATACTGAGTTTCCGTAACTCACTCGTCTTTAAATTGCTGATCATCAGAGAATTGGAATTTGAGCGGAGGTCTGGGCAATAACGCCAGGTCCCTTTAATCTAGGACATTACTTGCCTTTCTTGTACATCAGTTGTCCCCAAGTTATGGTCCACGGTGGGGACAAGAGTGGATTTATTGCAAGGGGTTTGCAAATCCAGATGTACAGCAAGCTTGGACTTCAGACTGAAGGCCTCACCTATTGGGTGGCTGCTGTGCAAATGAATTTTTGTGATAAAGACACTGTGAAGTCAGATTAAGTGTCTCAGCTTAATATAACTTCACGTGCACCGAGCATCTTCTCATACAACGGATACTAAACTGACAGCTACTATTCCTGAGTGTCTGGAAAGTTGTGTATTTGTTTTTGGTGCTAAGAACTTGTCTTCATACTAGAAAAAGTTAGGAATTTAACTAAGGCACAGTGACTGGTTGCCTTGTCTAAGTCTGGGCTTAGGGAAGGAGGGAGACATAATCTTCAGTAACTGGTTCTCATTCAGGAAGCTTGCTGGAGAAAGTAATGCCATCCTGTTGATTAATTCCATCAGGAATCCATGCAGGAATTCTGCCTTCAGCTGCTGGACGGCCAGCATCACCTGCCCACAGCCCTGAGCCCCTCCCTCTCTCTCTGTTTCCTTCTCTCTCTCCTGCCCTGCTGCTTTCCAAGGCCAGCCCTTCCTCTTGGAACCTATCCTGTGCCCTGCTTGGATTCCATCAATTGTCTTCTCTCCCAGTTGCATTTCTGCTTTCCTAATTTCTCATTCAAATAACTTTTTTTTTTTTTTTTTTAAATACGCTCACCATGTACCAGCAACTTCCTTCCCTCTCCCACCAGTGTGCTCAGGCCCGCCAGCTCTGCTCATAGTTGTGATGATTACACTTCTTCAGCTTGGGTGAAGTACTAAACTTGCCTCAGGTACCACTGATGACTAGTGGGTTCTTGGATAAGCTGCCTAAATTCTCTAATCATCTGTAAAAAGGGAACATAACTTCAAAAGGTTGTTATGAGGATAAAAGTAAAAATAAGACATGTAAAGCACTGAATGCGGAAAGTGGCTCAAAGTAGTTATGGCTCAGGGAAGGGAAGGAGGAAAAGTCATTAGCACTGCTGTTCCCTCCACCCAAGCCTCCTGCATTCAGTCCCTGCAGGTGCAGAATCACTTTGTACTAAATCAGTGCTTCTCACCTTGTCTTTTTCTTTATTTTTTATTATCACCCCATAAGAAGAAAAGGTAGAATACATTTAAGTTAATTAACTAGCTTAAATTTAAATTAACTTGAATTTCTTCCGAATGAAGAGAAATTAAATATTAAGGGACATATTATTAAATATTAAGGCATAAGATTTGTATGGGGTTAGGGCAGAACAATAGAGGCCATACACTATTGTAATATCCAAGAATTTTTCTACTCCTTTTACCCCAATCCCCTCCCACTGAGACTGCATGCGTTAGAGCTGAAACAGTCCTCTATTTGTGGAATCCTCTAGCTTTCCCTACCTGGCCTCCTTAGTTTTCTCCTTAGACTGCCGACCAGTGGTGGCCCCATCCTCTGCCTGCTGCTCCTCTTGTGGCTCTTTTTCTATCTGCTTCCCTGGTCCATGCAGTCACATGGGGACTGAGATGTCCAGGACAAGGTCACATCTTAGTAGAGAGAGAGAGACAAACACCTCACTCTCCCAACAGCAGGACACAGACCGAAGAGTAGGGGACAGAAGGAAGCCAGTGGGAGCTTGGGAGTGGAGCCAGGGAGAGGCGAATGTGGTGGGGCATGGAGGACACAGCGGGCAGGGCAGGGCGAGGTAGCAGACAGGACAACCCCGGGGCAGTGTGGGAACCAGAGCTTCAAATGTCCCACTTTGAACACTTGATTGTGGCCCTAATGATAGCTCAGTTTTATTTTGTCATCATTGTAATATATGGCCTTCCAAATAATACGTGCCACAAGTGCCACTTTTCAAGACACTATGCTGGAAAGCAGTGAGTGTCTCGCAGGCGGTGAGAACAGAGTATGTGGAGGCTGGTGCCACGAGAGCATCAAATGTCGGGTTTGGCAGAGCAGCAGGAGTGGCGGCTGGAGACTGGAGACAGAGCCTGAATGTGCCTGGCAGACAAGGCTTAGGAGCCAGCAAATGGTTTCCTTTCTGTGTCCCCGGGTCCCGTTTTCTTTTTTCCGTTTGCCCTCGTTTACATGCCGTATGCCCGAGAGACATGAATTGATCCTTTACTTTGTGCCTTTCCCTGACTGTCAGTTCCCTCTCCAGATCCTTGTTGGAAGTCTGATTCTTTGGCATCCACAGGACCAACCTTCTGGGCACCTCCATTAGGATTCCCTGTGGGCACCTGCATATCAGCTCATTCTTCTGGGCAGCCAGGCTTGAAACCTTAGAATGATCTGATGTGTTTGCCTTCTTTTCTAGGTAAGAAATCACAAGAAGGGCTTATAGATTAGCTCTCTGGCACCACTGAGGTTCACTCATGCATTCAACAAATTTTCCTCTTTCCTCCCCTTTCGTCTCCCCCCCCCCCCACCCGCTTTCCTTCCTCCCTCTCACCTTTTCCCCTTTTTTCTTTTGTGGTTAATATTTATTGAGCCAAGAACTGTGCTGCTGCTTTGTGTGCATATTTTCCATTTTGCATTCACAGCAACTTGATGAAATGACATTATCACATTCTGCGGACTAGGAAACTAAGGATCATACAGGAAGGGCAACTTGTCCACA